>CM032157.1:17722201-17868539 GCA_018901935.1 Pugionium cornutum
CCGAGCCGTGCACTCAGCAACCAAGAAGACACCATTTGAAGTGGTATACGGCTTCAACCCTCTCACCCCATTGGAGCAAACACCACTGCCACCAGCTGAGATGACCAACCTCAAGGAGCATCCAAAGCAGAGTTCATAAGGAGGTTACACCAGAAGGTAGCAGAGAACTTGGAGAAGAGGACCGGACAGTCGTGACTCATGCCAACAAAGGAAGAAAGGAGGTGATCTTTCAACCAGGCGATTGGGTGTGGCTACACCCTGCAGGAGAGGTTCCCAAACCTAAGGAGTTCAAGCTAGCACCAAGAGGAGATGGACCATTCAGAGTGCTCGAGAGGATCAACAACAACGCCTACGGATCGAGCTCCAGGTGAGTTTAATGTGTCCAATCGTTCAATGTTACTGACTTGGCCCCTTTCCATGCAGATGATCCAGTTTTGAGGACAAAACCTACTGAAGAGGAGGGAATGATGAGGACATCAGGTCGTACATCCAGCCAGGAGACCAGACTGGCCGACCAGGAAGCTTGCCGAGACAGCAGGACCATCTGGCCGCCGGACCAACAGTACCGCGGACCCTCGACCTATAGGACCAGACCTGGAGAGGCCCAAGCTTCCGGCACACTTGGTGGGGCGTGAATGACACCGGTCCCCTGATGCGCCGACTCGGGATCAACTTGGCGGTCCTGAAGTCATTCCGGCCAGTACCGCACAATCCAGCCGGTACAGCCGATCCAGCAGTACAGCATTTCCACTTCTACAAGAGGACTCGGACCAAATGAGCTACCAGCTCCAGGACATGCACTTAGAGGAAGTATCTACACCAGTGGTACCTCAGGAGCAATGACAAGAAGCAGATCAAGCACTCTTCCACAAATTCAGCTTATGGGTGACAAGCTTCTAGAGGAAGAGCAGCTAAGGACAATGGGCCAGAAGAGCAAATTAGAGTCCAAAGGCTTCTCAACAACACAAGGAACATCAGAGACTTGGGCTTTAGTGGCAAGAGAGGTCAGGGCCCAAAGATATTTAACCCTACTCCAAGTCGAAGACTAGGAGCAAGCGTGCATGCCACAAGGAGCCACCTTCCATTTCTTGGCCGTGAGGTGAGTTAAGGTAAGTTTACATTCAATATATGCCTCTTTCTGTTTTGCAGGGTAGGATCTAGTTGCTTTACATTTTGAGTCAAGAACATTTTAGGAATAGGTCCTTTTTGTTATACACTTTTGTATCTTTTCCTTTGTGCACTTTTGTAAACTTTCCTTTTCTTATTTGAGTCGACCCTAGAAGGTCAAGCTGTCGAGCATATTAATAAGGCTCCTTCCAGCATTGTAGTTCGACAACCTTTTGATATTAATAAAGTAGAATTTTCCTACAAGTTTTCTCTCAAGAACTTGTGCTTAGAACCTAGTTGAGACCAGCCCTCCTAGCTCTAAGTTTGTGATTTATCACGAGGTTCATCACCCTCGTGTGGTTCACTTCACCTTCCATACCAACCAAAACCCCTATCCAAGAAGTCTAAGGTGAGTTTAAACTAGCATACTGAATCAAGGCTTGTATCAAGGTTGTTCTGATTCCATTTATCAGCCAAGTGAAAGTTCCATGGCCAGCTTCTACAGAGTCAGCAGTGCCTCATTGACTTCAGCAAGCTCCCTTGAAGGACAGCCTCATGCACCAGTGCTCTGACTTCAACAAGGCCGTGGAGTGTTCTGGAATAGGCATGTGCTCCAGTGGAGTGAGAAGAATGCCTCACTGAATTAAAAGTAGTTTGGAGACTTATTATGAGTTTGTGATCCACAATCAGACTCTCAAACACAGAGGGCAAACCAATCTCCATGCCAGGTGGTGGAGTTTAGATATCAAGTACAAGAAGGGCTTGATGCACTATCGATGGGTCTAGGATTGCACATCTAAAGGATGATCCTGACTTCTGAGCTACTGGCAAGAGTCATGGCAAGTTCTACATCCATGATGGGCTTGTTTGTGCATACCACAAGGCTTTAAAAGCTCATATCTTCACTCAGGTTTGCATCACTTAATCACGGGTTGCTGCCCATAAAATCCATGGGTGGACATTTGGACTTTGTTCTAGGTCTGCCCAAGATCAACCACAAAGACTTTGTAGTGGTAGATTCTCCAAGATGCACTTCATCCATGTGCCAATGTTAATGATGAAAAAGCTGTTCTTCAGGAGAATATTCATGGAGTGCCAAGGACATCACACCAAATCAGCCACTTCTGGAGGTTGGAAAGCTGCACGAAGCATCCTCTCCAAAAATCTCTCAGGACTGACCTAGAATGCCATTTAGAGTTCAAAATGACCTGGACTTCAATACCTTTGGAGCAACACCACTTGATGGAGCCAAATTTAACCTTAGTATGACTCTTTTGGCATGCTAAAGGCTAGAGCACGACCTGAAACCAGGAGCCTCTCAACCTGTGGCATCACATATCAAGCCAGGTGACATTTACCTGACTGACCAAGCCCAGTTCACAGAAAGTTAGGTGAGACTTAGAGATGCTCCTTGATTGTTTTGATGATTGGAACATGAGATTCTGAGACCAGATAGGAAGTGCCGAGACAGCAGGCCATCTGCAGAGAGTTCAATTCTTGACAACCGCCACACGTGGATGACAGTCCCCTGGTGATGAATCATTGATATTCCAGCCAACTTCACTTCAGGACCAGGACCCTTGGACATCTCTCACACCAGTGGTGGGGCCAGGAGACCAGCTTAGACAACTCAGATCTAAACCCAGAAGTGAGTCCAAAGGCACAAGGACATGAGACTTGGGCTTTATGGGAGAGGTCCCTTCTAAACTCCAAGTCACTAGGAGCCTGCATGCCACGGAGCTTTTTCTTCAGGTAAGAAAATTTTCAGTTTTGCAGGGTAGGACTAGATGTCAAAGAACATTAAATAGAATTTGAGGTCCAAGCCATATTAACAGCTCGGATATTAATAAAGATAGACTGGAAAGTTCAAGCTCATGGCCCTCCCAGGAAGAGAGAGTACCTACTTGCTTTATCAGATCACCTGAGAGCACGGGCATTTAAATCTACATCAAGAGAAAAGAAAATAGCTACCTACTTCAATTACACTAACACTCTAGTGTTCCTTTTCAGTGCCAAAGTTATAAAACCTCCTAATAACTTTGACAAGGAGGCAGAAGATCAACTCTTCAGATTCTGAGCTTTAAGATCACGTGACAAGACCTCCTGGAGGATTGAGAGGCTTTCCCAGAGAGGTGCAATGTCTTGAGCCATAGTCTTCACCAGATACCAGGAATCATGAGGATGAATTCTCAACAAATTTTGTTCCTATGGACTAAAGAAGGGAAGATCAATGGCAGTAGCAAACTTGATCTGGATAGTATTGGCAAGATGGGAGGTCAACAATGTTACCTTTCCTAACTCCTGCAAGTACAAGAGCTAGTTAGCAATGATGACTGCAACCTGGATACTCATGTGGAGGATGACTTCAAACTTGCCTTGAGCTTCAAGGCCTTGTGATGCGTGGGCTGTTTGTAGAAGATTAGGTGAGAAACTCAACCTTAGGCTTCTGGATAGGGTTTTCTGGTTGGTAACGATGGAAGGGTGAAGTGAACCACACGAGGGTGATGAACCTCGTGATAAATCACAAACTTAGAGCTAGGAGGGCTGGTCTCAACTAGGTTCTAAGCGCACAAGTCTCTTGAGAGAAAACTTGTAGAAAAAGTTCTACTTTATTAATAATCAAAAGGTTGTCGAACTACAATGCTGGAAGGAGCCTTATTAATATGCTCGACAGCTTGACCTTCTAGTCGACTCAAATAAAGAAAAAGGAAAGTTTACAAAAGTGCACAAAGGAAAAGATACAAAAGTGCATAACGAAAAGGACCTATTCCTAAAATGTTCTTGACTCAAAAATGTAAAGCAACTAGATCCTACCCTGCAAAACAGAAAGAGGCATATATTGAATGTAAACTTACCTTAACTCACCTCACGGCCAAGAAATGGAAGGTGGCCGTCCTTGTGGCATGCAGCGCCTTGCTCCTAGTCTTGACTTGGAGTAGGGTTAAAATCTTTGGGCCCTGACCTCTCTTGCCACTAAAGCCCAAGTCTCTGATGTTCCTTGTGTTGTTGAGAAGCCTTTGGACTCTAATTTGCTCTTCTGGCCCATTGTCCTTAGCTGCTCTTCCTCTAGAAGCTTGTCGACCCATAAGCTGAATTTGTGGAAGAGTGCTCTTGATCTGCTTCTTGTCATTGCTCCTTGAGGTACCACTGGTGTAGATACTTCCTCTAAGTGCATGTCCTGGAGCTGGTAGCTCATTTGGTCCGAGTCCTCTTGTGTAGAAGTGGAAAGTGCGTGTACTCGGCTGGATCGGCTGTACCGGCTGGATTGTCGGTACTGGCGGAATGACTTCAGGACCGGCCAAGTTGATCCCGAGTCGGCGGTGTCATCAGGGGACGGCGGTGTCATTCACGTCCCCACCAAGTGTGCGGAAGCTTGGGCCTCTCCGCGGCGATGTTGACGGTCTGGTCCTATGGGTCGAGGTCGGCGTGCTGGTCCGGCAGGCGCCAGATGGTCCTGCTGTCTCGGGCAAGCTTCCTGGTCGGCCAGTCTGGTCTCCTGGCTGGATGTCGACCTGATGTCCTCATCATTCCCTCCCTCTTCAGTAGGTTTTGTCCTCAAAACTGGATCATCTGCATGGAAAGGGGCCAAGTCAGTAACATTGAGCGTATTGGACACATTAAACTCACCTGGCAGCTCGATCCGGTGGCGTTGTTGTTGATCCTCTCGAGCACTCTGAATGGTCCATCTCCTCTTGGTGCTAGCTTGGAACTCCTTAGGTTTGGGAACCTCTCCTGCCGTAGGTGTAGCCACACCCAATCGCCTGGTTGAAAGATCACCTCCTTTCTTCCTTTGTTGGCATGAGTCACGTACTGTCCGGTCCTCTTCTCCAAGTTTTCTGCTACCTTCTGGTGTAACCTCCTTATGAACTCTGCTTTGGATGCTCCGTTGAGGTTGGTCATCTCAGCTGGTGGCAGTGGTGTTTGCTCCAATGGGGTGAGAGGGTTGAAGCCGTATACCACTTCAAATGGTGTCTTCTTGGTTGCTGAGTGCACGGCTCGGTTGTGGCGAACTCAATGAATGGCAGGCACTCCACCCAAGTCTTTAGGTTCTTCCCTAGTGTTGTTCTGAGAAGAGTTGATAGTGTCCTGTTGACAACTTCAGTTTGGCCATCGGTTTGAGGATGGCAAGTGGTTGAGAAGAGTAGCTTCGTGCCTAGCTTTCTCAAAGGGTCCTCCAGAAATGGCTGAGGAACTTGGTGTCCCTATCTGATACGATGGTCCTTGGCACTCCATGAAGCCGTACTATCTCCCTGAAGAACAGCTCAGCTGTTTGTGTGGCATCATTGACATTGGCACATGGGATGAAATGTGCCATCTTGGAGAATCTGTCCACCACTACAAAGATTGCATCTTTGTGGTTGATCTTAGGCAGACCTAGAACAAAATCCATCGAGATGTCCACCCATGGATGTGTTGGTATGGGCAGTGGGAGATACAACCCGTGAGGTTGCACTCGGGACTTTGCCTTCTTGCAAGTGATGCATCTTGCACAATGTGCTTCTACTGTCCTCTTGATGTGTGGCCAGTAGAAGTGCTCCTTGACCACTGCTAGAGTCTTGTCGACACCAAAGTGGCCCATGAGTCCTCCTCCATGAGCTTCTCGGATGATAAGCTCCCTTAGTGATCCTTGTGGTATGCACAGCCTTCTTTCTCGGAACAAGAATCCCTCATGGATGTAGAATTTGCCATGACTCCTGTGCTACACTCCTTGTAGCTCTCAGCAAGGTCAGGATCATCCTTGTATAGATCCTTGATGTGCTCGAATCCTAGGACCTTTGCCTCCATGGTTGATATCAAGGCAAACCTCCTTGATAGTGCATCGGCTACCACATTGTCTTTGCCCTTCTTGTACTTGATGATGTACGGAAGGTCTCTATGAACTCCATCCACCTGGCATGTCTCCTCTTGAGATTGGTTTGCCCTCTGAGGTGTTTGAGAGTCTCGTGATCAGTGTGGATCACAAACTCCTTGGACAGCAAGTAATGCTGCCAAGTCTCCAATGCTCGGACAAGGGCATAGAGCTCCTTGTCATAAGTGGGGTAGTTCAGTGAGGCACCACCTAGCTTCTCACTGAAGTATGCCACTGGTCTCCCTCCTTGGGTTAGCACTGCTCCTATGCCTATTCAGAGGCATCACACTCCACTTCAAACGTCTTGTTGAAGTCGGGAAGGACTACACTGGTGCGTGTGTAAGGCTGTCCTTCAAGGCCTGGAATGCCTTCTCCTGAGCTTCTCCCCAGCTGAATCCACGTTCTTCTTCACTACTGCCGTCAGTGGTGAGGCAATACTGCTGAAGTTGGGCACGAATCTCCTATAGAAGCTGGCCAGTCCGTGGAAGCTCCTTACTTGGCTGATGTTTCCTGGTGTTGGCCATTCTTGTATGGCTCGAATCTTCTCTTCATCAACCTGTAGGCCCTGTGAACTCACAACAAAACCTAAAAGACAAGCTTATCAGTACAAAAGGTGCACTTCTTGAGATTGGCATAAAGCTCTTCTTGTCGAAGGGTTTTAAGGACCATCTCAAGATGTGTGAGGTGTTCCGTAGGCACTTACTATAAACAAGTATGTCATCAAATAAACTACAAACTTACTGATGTACGCCCTAAGAACTTGGTTCATAAAGGCGCATGAAGGTGCTTGGGGCATTAGTCAAGCCAAATGGCATGACTGTCCACTCGTAGAGCCCTTGCTTTGTCTTGAAAGCAGTCTTCCACTCATCACCTTCCTTCATTCTTACCTGGTGGTATCCACTTTTGAGGTCTATCTTGGAAGACCGTGGCTCCACTCAGCTCATCTAGCATGTCATCCAGTCGTGGTATTGGATGCCTATACTTGACTGTGATGTTGTTGATTGCTCGGCAGTCCACACATCGCCAAGTCCCATCCTTCTTGGGCACTAGTAGCACTGGTACAGCACATGGACTGAGGCTCTCTCGAACATATCCTTTCTCCAGGAGCTCCTTGACTTGCTTCTCAAGCTCCTTGGACTCCTCTGGACTCATCCGGTAGGCTGGCGGTTGGGCAGGGCTGCTCCGGGCACTAGATCAATCTGGTGTTCTATGCCACGTAAAGGAGGCAAGCCTGCTGGTATCTCCTCTGGAAATACATCCTGGAATTTGTTGAGGAGTGTTGCTACTTCATGAGGTAGCTCTACCTGTCCCTGTTCTATACTCAACACTTCCTTGAAAACCATTAGTAACATTAAGTCCTTGAGGCTAAAGCTCTCCGGACATGACTAGGTTGAATAAGAAAGTTAGACTTGACAAGTTTCTTTTCCTTACTCATTTGGAGTTGTAGCTCATGTACTTGGGCAGGTGTAAGAGGAGCTAGGCTGACCTTTCTCTTGTCATGCACGAAGGTGTAGAGATTGGTTCTGCCATCATGCCTGGTCTCTTTGTCAAACTGCCATGGTCTTCCTAGTAGAAGATGGCCAGCTTGCATGGGCACCACGTCGCACGACTTGGTCTTGGTACTTGCCCACACTGAATGGCACAGTGACTTGCTCATGAATCTTGAGCTCCACTTTGTCATCAAGCCATCTCAGTCTATATGGTCGAGGATGCCGTGTCTCTCTAGACCTAGCTTATCAACCATATACGCACTAGCGTTAGTGCAAGAACCACCATCTATGATGAGGTTACATACCTTTCCTTGATGGTGCACGGCTGTGGAAGATGTTCTCCCTTTGGATGGTCTCTGAAGGATCCACCATTGCACTGATACGTCTAGTGACCAGCACTTCCCCACATCAGGGTACTCAATGTCACCATATTCTCCTTCTGGTTCATAGTCCTCTTCATCTTGGGACTCATATTCTCCTGCCTCCGTAATCAGCATGACTCGGTTGTTTGGGCACTCCTTGAGATGTGTCCACGTCCCTACACTTGAAACAAGTTATGTCACGTGATCTTTGAGGGTTAGAAGACTTACCAGGCTCTCTCTGGTCACGGGTGGGTTCAGGAGGCTTGCTCTTGAACCTTGACTCGATCTCTATGCTTTTGCCTTTGTCCACTGTCTTAGGCATGTTGCTTGGTGCCCAAGGTGTCTTAGGCTTGCTGCGGATGTCTTGGCTCTTACGTTTGATGTGCTGTTCAGCTTGCACAGATAGGTGGAACAAGTCCTTGAAGTCGTTGTAGATTTGCCTTTCCACCTTGCAGCTGATCCTTTCTTGGAGTCCATCCAAGAATTGTGCCATCAATGCTTCTTCATCATCATTGAGCTCCAATCTGTTCCTTAACCTCTCGAACTCTTCATAGTACTCCTCTACTGATCTGGTACCCTGCTTAAGAGTACGAAAACGTCGTTGCAAATCCCTATGAAAGTAAGGTGGAACAAACCTTTGTCGCATGAGGTCTTTCATGTCGACCCATGAGTCTCTGGTCTCATTCTCTTCCTCCTTCTGTCAGATACCTCACGATCCCACCAGATGAGGGCATTGTCCGTGAGTTGTGCTACTGCCATTGAGACTCTCCTAGGTCCTGGTTGGTTGTAGTGATCAAAGATATGATCCATTCTTCTCCCAATCTAGGTAAGCCTCGGGGTCTACTTTTCCTGCAAAAGTTGGAGGAGTTAGTTTAACATCAGGATGAATTACCCGGTTGTAGGTGTGTTCATCTCCATCCTCATGACGTCTAGGAGGCATTCTTGGTCTCTGGTGAAGACCATATGGCTCAAAGCCATCATCTTCTGCCTCTGGTTGCCGTGGAGGTCCTCTCGGCCTATGGTGATAGTTATGAGGTTGCGTGTCCTCATCTCCATCTGGCTGGGGTTCCTCCTGTTCGTGCCGTGTCCTAAGGTACTCAGGACCCTCAGGACGATCTGGCTCAGCTCTCACGTGCCTTATGGCCTGGAATCTTACTGGTCTCTCCACGCGCTCCAACCTCTCGCCTATGGATGCGAGTTGTGTTTGGAGTGTGGTGAACATAGCCATCATGGCTTCAGCTGCGTCTCTATTCTCTTCTCCCATGTGTGCTACAAAGAAAGAAGACAATTAGGGTGCTCCTAAATTATTAGGAGAGTTTTCTTTTTATAAGGTTTGAAAAAAATGCAAAAGGAAAAATCTAAGAAAGGAAATTGAAAAAAGGAAACTTCCTAGACAACTTGTGCTAGCTGTCCAATTCGAATTCTTTTTTCCTATCTTTTCTTTTCTTTTCTTTTTAATTTAACTTAAAATAAAGGAAATATGAATTAAACAAAAGGAAAACGTGAATGCAATGCAAAAGTGAATCTAAACCCTAGTGATACACGTAGGAGGCTAGATGCACTTTCGGTTTGGAGTTTGATGTTATTTTTTGATTTTTCTTGAATGCGACTTAAACTAATGCAAGAACTAAACAAAACAAGCAAAGGATAGAAACAACCTGGTTTAGGAGCTTTAAGCTCTGATACCAAAATGATACAAGCCTTGATTCAAGGATGTATCTTGCGTGGGCTGTTTGTAGAAGATTAGGTGAGAAACTCAACCTTAGGCTTCTGGATAGGGGTTTTCTGGTTGGTAAAGATGGAAGGGTGAAGTGAACCACACGAGGGTGATGAACCTCGTGATAAATCACAAACTTAGAGCTAGGAGGGCTGGTCTCAACTAGGTTCTAAGCGCACAAGATCTCTTGAGAGAAAACTTGTAGGAAAAAGTTCTACTTTATTAATAATCAAAAGGTTGTCGAACTACAATGCTGGAAGGAGCCTTATTAATATGCTCGACAGCTTGACCTTCTAGGGTCGACTCAAATAAAGAAAAGGAAAGTTTACAAAAGTGCACAAAAGGAAAAGATACAAAAGTGCATAACGAAAAAGGACCTATTCCTAAAATGTTCTTGACTCAAAAATGTAAAGCAACTAGATCCTACCCTGCAAAACAGAAAGAGGCATATATTGAATGTAAACTTACCTTAACTCACCTCACGGCCAAGAAATGGAAGGTGGCCGTCCTTGTGGCATGCAGCGCCTTGCTCCTAGTCTTCGACTTGGAGTAGGGTTAAATATCTTTGGGCCTGACCTCTCTTGCCACTAAAGCCCAAGTCTCTGATGTTCCTTGTGTTGTTGAGAAGCCTTTGGACTCTAATTTGCTCTTCTGGCCCATTGTCCTTAGCTGCTCTTCCTCTAGAAGCTTGTCGACCCATAAGCTGAATTTGTGGAAGAGTGCTCTTGATCTGCTTCTTGTCATTGCTCCTGGAGGTACCACTGGTGTAGATACTTCCTCTAAGTGCATGTCCTGGAGCTGGTAGCTCATTTGGTCCGAGTCCTCTTGTGTAGAAGTGGAAGTGCGTGTACTCGGCTGGATGGCTGTACCGGCTGGATTGTGCGGTACTGGCGGAATGACTTCAGGACCGGCCAAGTTGATTGTTGTCATCACGTCCCCACCAAGTGTGCGGAAGCTTGGGCCTCTCCCGGCGATGTTGACGGTCTGGTCCTATAGGTCGGGTCCGGTACTGTCTGGTCCGGCCAGATGGTCCTGCTGTCTCGGGCAAGCTTCCTGGTCCAGTCTGGTCTCCTGGCTGGATGTAGTCATAGACTTAATCAAGCACATGAAGTAGTCCTCCAAATTCAGGATGTATTTGTGCCTCCCTTCTGGCATAGAACAAGGAAGCATGGCCAGCCTACGGATGAGTTCAGCTTCCAAGGAGCTCTCTATGTGAGTCCACCAATGGTCCATGTGTGAGAGTCACAGTCTGATCTGGATGACACTAGATGAGCTGAGTCCACGGCAAGATAGACCTCAAAGTGGATACCACCAGAAGGTGATGAGTGGAAACTGCTTTCAAGACAAGCAAGGTTTCCGTGGACAGTCATGCCATTTGGCAAGCACCTTCATATGAACCAATCTTGGGCTACATCAGTTATTTTGATGACATACTTGTTTATATAATGCCTAGGAACACCTACACATCTTGAGATGGTTTAAAACCCTTGACAAGAAGAGTTTATGCCAATCTCAATGCAACTGATAAACTTGTCTCACATACAGGTTGATGAAAGAAGATTGAGCCATACAAGAATGTCACCAAGTAAGGAGCTTTGGTGGCCAGCTTATAGATTGTGCCCAACTTCAGCAGTGTAAGTAGTGAAGAAGCGTGGGATTAGCTGGGAGGCTAAGGCATTCCAGGCCTTCACATGCACCATCCTTGACTTCAACAAGCGTTTGAAGTGGAGTGTGATGCCTCTGAATAGCGCAGTCTAGTGGCATACTTCAGTGAATTAGGTGCCTCACTGTGACAAGGGTCCGAGACTTGGCACATTACAAAGTTTGTGATCCACACTGATCACGAGACTCTCAAACACCTGGCAAACCAATCTCAAGAGGAGACATGCATGGATGGGTTATAGAAACCTTACATCATCAAGTACAAGAAGGGCAAAGATAATGTGGTAGCCGATGCACTATCAAGGAGGTTTGCCTTGATATCAACCATGGAGCAAAGTCCTAGGATTGAGCACATCAAGGACCCTATAAGGATGATCCTGACCTTGCTGAGAGCTACAAGGAGTGTAGAGTCATGGCAAATTCTACATCCATGAGGATTCTTGTTCAGAAAGAAGGTGCATACCACAAGGATCACTAAGGGAGCTTATCATCGAGAAGCTCATGGAGGAGGACTCATGGGCCACTTTGGTGTGACAAGACTCTAGCAGTGGTCAAGGAGCACTTCTACTGGCCACACATCAAGAGGACAGTAGAAGCACATTGTGAGATGCATCACTTGCAAGAAGGCAAGTCCGAGTGCAACCTCACGGGTTGTATCTCCCCTGCCCATACCAACACATCCATGGGTGGACATCTCGATGGACTTTGTTCTAGTCTGCCCAAGATCAACCACAAAGATGCAATCTTTGTAGTGGTGGGATTCTCCAAGATGGCACATTTCATCCATGTGCCAATGTAATGATGCCACACAAACAGCTGAGCTGTTCTTCAGAGATAATGCGGCTTCATGGAGTGCCAAGGACCAATATCAGACAGGGACACCAAGTTCCTCAGCCATTTCTGGAGGACCCTTTGGAGAAAGCTAAAGCTACTCTTCTACCACTTGCCATCCTCAAAGATGGCCAAACTGAAGTTGTCAACAGGACCTCAACTCTTCTCAGGAACACTGGAAGAACCTAAAGTTTCTCTTGGGAGGATTACCAGAGGTAGCACTTGGAGAAGAGGAACAGTCACTCATGATGATCTTTATGGAGAGGTTCACCTGTTCAAGCTGAGAGATTTCAGAGTGCAGGATCACAACAATACGGAAGCTTCCAGGTGAGTTTAATGTGTTCAATGTTTTGTGCAGATGAGTTTCAAAACCTACTGATGAGGACATCAGGTACATCCAGCCAGGAGACCAGACTGGCCGACCAGGAAGCTTGCCGAGACAGCAGGACCATCTGGCGCACTGCCGGACCCAGTACCGCCGACCTATAGGACCAGACCAACATGCCCGGTGAGAGGCCCAAGCTTCCACACTTGGTGGGACGTGAATGACACCGCGGTCCCCTTGGTGATGCCAACTGGATCAATCCTGAAGTCATCGGCCAAGGCAATCCAGCCGGTACAGCGATCCAGCCAGTAACACTTCCACTTCTACAGAGGACTCGGACCAATGAGCTACCAGCTCCAGGACATGCAGAGGAAGTATCTACACCAGTGGTACCCCAGGAGCAATGACAAGAAGCAGATCAAGGGCACTCTTCCACAAATTCAGCTTATGGGTACAAGCTTCTAGAGAAGACAGCTAAGGACAATGGGCCAGAACAAATTAGAGTCCAAAGGCTTCAACAACACAAGGAACATCAGAGACTTGGGCTTTAGTGGCAAGAGGTCAGGCCCAAAGATTTAACCCTACTCCAAGTCGAAGACTAGAGGAAGGGCCACCTTCCATTTCTTGGCTAAGTTTAATTGAATATACCTCTTTCTGTTTTGCAGGGTAGGATCTAGTTGCTTTACATTTTGAGTCAAGACATTTAGGAATAGACACTTTTGTATCTTTTCCTTTTGTGCACTTTTGTAACTTTCCTTTTCTCGACCCTAGAAGGTCAAGCTCATATTAATAAGGCTCCTTCCAGCATTTGGTTAAACCTTTTGATTATTAATAAAGATAGAACTTTTTCCTGTTTTCTCTCAAGAACTTATGCGCTTAGAACCTAGTTGAGACCAGCCCTCCTAGCTCTAAGTTTGTGGATTTATCAAGAACAGGTTCATCACCCTTGTGGCCACCTTCCATTTCTTGGCCACAATAATATATGCCTCTTCCAGGGTAGGATCTAGATTCTACATTTTTGAGTCAAGAACATTTTAGGAATAGGTCCTTTTCGTTACACTTTTGTATTTTTTCCATTTGTGCACTTTAAACTTTTCTTTATTTGAGTCGACCTAGAAGGTCAAGCTGTCGAGCATATTAATAAGGCTCCTTCCAGCATTGTAGACAACCTTTTGATATTAATAAAGATAGACTTTTTTCCCAACAAGTTTTTCTCAAGAATCAGCGCTTAGAACTAGTTGAGACCAGCCCTAGCTCTAAGTTTGTGATTTATCACGAGGTTCATCACCTCGTGGTTCACTTCACCTTCCATCACCAACCAAAACCCCATCCCTCTAAGGTCGAGAATCCAAACAGCCACGCAAGACACATCCTTGAATCAAGGCTTGTATCATTTTGGTATCAAGCTCCTAAACCAGGTTGTTTCTATCCTTTAGCTTGTTTTGTTTTTAGTTCTTGCATTAGTTTAAGTCAAACCCAAATTGATTTTCTACTAGGGTTTAGATTCACTTTGTCCACCACGTTTTCCTTTTTGTTTAATTCAAGATTAAAAATAGAAAAAGAAAAGAAATGAGGCAAAAATTTCGAATTGGTAGCTAGATCAATTTTCCATTCCTTAGAATTTTTCTTTTGCATTTTTTCAATTCCTTCCTAACAATTTAGGAGTAACACTTGTATGCATCAATAGGCCATGATTAGAAACTAGAAGCTGGAGCCTGTGAGATTCCAGGCCATAAGGCACAGAGCTGAGCAAGACCCTCCTGAGGGTCCTTAGGACAACAGAACAGGAGAGAAGCCAGATGGAGATGAGGACAACCTAACTATCACCATAGGCCGAGACCAACAGAGGCCTGAGCCATATGGTCTCACCAGAGACCAACATCAAGTGAGGATGGAGATGCAGAAGGTAAGATGGCTTGAGCTGATGTTATGGACATCACCAGAGACCCGGAAAATGCCTCCTAGACATAGAATGAGAAGATGGAATCATATTTTGATGCCAACCAGGACCAGGCAGTAGCTCAATCCAATGATGTTAAGGCTACAACTAGAAGATTGACTCAACCTAGTTTGGATTTTTTTTGATAAATCACAAACTTAGAAAGGGCTGGTCTCAACTAGTTCTAAGCCTAGAGAAAACTTGGTTCATCTTTATTAATTTTCTGTCGAACACAATGCTGGAAGGAGCCTTATTAATATTGACATTTGACTTCTAGACAAACAAATAAAAGGAAAGACAAAAGTGCACAAAAGGAAAGATACAAAAGTGTATCATCCTAAAATCTTTGACTCAATTACTAGATCCTACAAAACAGAAAGAGGCATATATTCATGGGCCAAGAAATGGAAGGTGGCATCTTTGCTCCTAGTCTTAATGGAGTATTACAAAATGGCAAGAACAACTCACATGACAATTTGTTGAGATCTGGCCTTTGGGATCTGCTCTTCTGGACCAAGGAGCTGCTCTTCCTTGAAGGCCCTAGAGCTGATGGGTGACAGGGAGAAAGACCTGGAGCGACAAACCATTTGTTACCAACCTATGTCATTGAGCATAGAGAGCTTCAAACTTTTTTACTCTTAAGCAGGATACCAGATCAGTAAGTAGTGGACTATGAGTTGAGGAAGAAGATAGCTGAACATTGGAGCTCAATGATGATGAAGCTGTCACCCTGCACCAAGTGTGGATTTGGGCTCTCCGCCTTGACTGGTCTTCCCTAGAACAATTGCAGGCGAGAGGTCAATGATGGACTCAGAGGATGTAGCCCGTGAGGTATCTGGAAAGATAGATTCAAATCTACGATAAAAATGACTTTCATAGGGAGCACGCCGTGTTTTTAAGCAGGGTACCAGATCAGTTATCTAAGGAACAGATTGGAGCTCAATGATGATGAAGAAGCATTGATGGCACAATTCTTGGATGGTCCAAGAAAGAATCAGAGTGGAAAGGCAAATCACAATGACTTCAAATCAAGCTATCCATCCAGGCTGAGCAGCACATCAAGACATCCAAGAGTATCCAGAGCAGCAAGCCTAAGATACCTTGGGCACCAAGCAACATGCCTAGACAAGGACAAAGGCAAGAGCATCGAGTAAGGTTCAAGAGCAAGCCTCCTGAACCCACCCGTGACCAGAGAGCCTGGTAAGTCTTCTAACCCTCAAAGATCACGTGACATCACTTGTTTCAAGTGGGGACGTGGACACATCTCAAGGAGTGCCCAAACAACGGGTCATGCTGATTACGGAGGAGGAATATGAGCCCCAAGATGAAGAGGACTGTGAACCAGAAGAAGAATACGGTGACATTGAGTACCCTGATGTGGGGGAAGTGCTGGTCACTAGACGTATCCTCAATGCAATGGTGGATCCTTCAGAGACCATCCAAAGGAGAACATCTTCCACAGCCGTTGCACCATCAAGGGCAAGGTATGTAACCTCATCATAGATGGTGGTTCTTGCACTAACGTTGCTAGTGCATATATGGTTGATAAGCTAGGTCTAGAGAAGACAAGGCATCCTCGACCATATAGACTGAGATGGCTCGATGACAAAGTGGAGCTCAAGATCCATGAGCAAGTCACCGTGCCATTCAGTGGTGGCAAGTACCAAGACCAAGTCGTGTGCGACGTGGTGCCCATGCAAGCTGGCCATCTTCTACTAGGAAGACCATGGCAGTTTGACAAAGAGACCAGGCATGATGGCACCAATCTCTACACCTTCGTGCATGACAAGAGAAAGGTCAGCCTAGCTCCTCTTACACCTGCCCAAGTACATGAGCTACAACTCCAAATGAGTAAGGAAAGGAAACTTGTCAAGTCTAACTTTCTTATTCAACCTAGTCATGTCCGAAGAGCTTTAGCCTCGAAGGACTTAATGTTACTAATGGTTTTCAAGGAAGTGTTGAGCATAGAACAGGGACAGGTAGAGCTACCTCATGAAGTAGCAACACTCCTCAACAAATTCCAGGATGTATTTCCAGAGGAGATACCAGCAGGCTTGCCTCCTTTACGCGGCATAGAACATCAGATTGATCTAGTGCCGGAGCAGCCCTGCCCAACCGGCCAGCCTACCGGATGAGTCCAGAGGAGTCCAAAGAGCTTGAGAAGCAAGTCAAGGAGCTCCTGGAGAAAGGATATGTTCGAGAGAGCCTCAGTCCATGTGCTGTACCAGTGCTGCTAGTGCCCAAGAAGGATGGAACTTGGCGCATGTGTGTGGACTGCCGAGCCATCAACAACATCACAGTCAAGTATAGGCATCCAATACCACGACTGGATGACATGCTAGATGAGCTGAGTGGAGCCACGATCTTCTCCAAGATAGACCTCAAAGTGGATACCACCAGGTAAGAATGAAGGAAGGTGATGAGTGGAAAACCGCTTTCAAGACAAAGCAAGGACTCTACGAGTGGACAGTCATGCCATTTGGCTTGACTAATGCCCCAAGCACCTTCATGCGCCTTATGAACCAAGTTCTTAGGGCGTACATCAGTAAGTTCGTAGTAGTTTATTTTGATGACATATTTGTTTATAGTAAGTGCCTACGGGAACACCTCACACATCTTGAGATGGTCCTTAAAACCCTTCGACAAGAAGAGCTTTATGCCAATCTCAAGAAGTGCACCTTTTTTACTGATAAGCTTGTCTTTTTAGGTTTTGTTGTGAGTTCACAGGGCCTACAGGTTGATGAAGAGAAGATTCGAGCCATACAAGAATGGCCAACACCAGGAAACATCAGCCAAGTAAGGAGCTTTCACGGACTGGCCAGCTTCTATAGGAGATTCGTGCCCAACTTCAGCAGTATTGCCTCACCATTGGCAGTAGTGAAGAACGTGGGATTCAGCTGGGAGAAGCTCAGGAGAAGGCATTCCAGGCCTTCAGACATTTGAAAGTGAAGGACAAAAGAGAATGGAGTGTTGGTGCCTCACTGAACTACCCCACTTATGACAAGGAGCTCTATGCCCTTGTCCGAGCATTGGAGACTTGGCAGCATTACTTGCTGTCCAAGGAGTTTGTGATCCACACTGATCACGAGACTCTCAAACACCTCAGAGGGCAAACCAATCTCAAGAGGAGACATGCCAGGTGGATGGAGTTCATAGAGACCTTCCACATCATCAAGTACAAGAAGGGCAAAGATAATGTGGTAGCGATGCACTATCAAGGAGGTTTGCCTTGATATCAACCATGGAGGCAAAGGTCCTAGGATTCGAGCACATCAAGGATCTATACAAGGATGATCCTGACCTTGCTGAGAGCTACAAGGAGTGTAGCACAGGGAGTCATGGCAAATCCTACATCCATGAGGATTCTTGTTCCGAGAAAGAAGGCTGTGCATACCACAAGGATCACTAAGGAAGCTTATCATCCGAGAAGCTCATGGAGGAGGACTCATGGGCCACTTTGGTGTCGACAAGACTCTAGCAGTGGTCAAGGAGCACTTCTACTGGCCACACATCAAGAGGAAAGTAGAAGCACATTGTGCAAGATGCATTACTTGCAAGAAGGCAAAGTCCCGAGTGCAACCTCACGGGTTGTATCTTCCACTGCCCATACCAACACATCCATGGGTGGACATCTCGATGGATTTTGTTCTAGGTCTGCCCAAGATCAACCACAAAGATGCAATCTTTGTAGTGGTGGACAGATTCTCCAAGATGGCACATTTCATCCCATGTGCCAATGTCAATGATGCCACACAAACAACTGAGCTGTTCTTCAGGGAGATAGTACGGCTTCCTGGAGTGCCAAGGACCATCGTATCAGATAGGGACACCAAGTTCCTCAGCCATTTCTGGAGGACCCTTTGGAAAAAACTAGGCACGAAGCTACTCTTCTCAACCACTTGCCATCCTCAAACCGATGGCCAAACTGAAGTTGTCAACAGGACCCTATCAACTCTTCTCAGAACAACACTAGGGAAGAACCTAAAGACTTGGGTGGAGTGCCTGCCATTCATTGAGTTCGCCTACAACCGAGCTGCACTCAGCAACCAAGAAGACACCATTTGAAGTAGTATACCGCTTCAACCCTCTCACCCCATTGGAGCAAACGCCACTGCCACCACCAGAAATGACCAACCTCAACGGAGCATCCAAGGCAGAGTTCATAAGGAAGTTACCCCAGAAGGTAGCAGAAAACTTGGAGAAGAGGACCGGGCAGTACCTGACTCATGCCAACAAGGGAAGAAAGGAGGTGATCTTTCAACCAGGCGATTGGGTGTGGCTACACTTACGGCAGGAGAGGTTCCCTAACCTAAGGAGTTCCAAGCTAGCACCAAGAGGAGATGGACCATTCAGTGCTGGAGAGGATCAACAACAACGCCTACCGGATCGAGCCAGGTGAGTTTAATGTGTCCAATACGTTCAATGTTACTGACTTGGCCCCTTTCCATGCAGATGATCCAGTTTTGAGGACAAAACCTACTGAAGAGGAGGGAATGATGAGGACATCAGGTCGTACATCCAGCCAGGAGACCAGACTGGCCGACCAGGAAGCTTGCCCGAGACAGCAGGACCATCTGGCGCGCCTGCCGGACCAGATAGTACCGCCGGACCCTCGACCTATAGGACCAGACCGGTCAACATCGCCGGCGGAGAGGCCCAAGCTTCCGGCACACTTGGTGGGGACGTGAATGACACCGCCGGCCCCCCTGATGACACCGCCGACTCCGGGATCAACTTGGCTGGTCCTGAAGTCATTCCGGCCAGTACCGCGCACAGTCCAGCCGGTACAGGCGATCCAGCCGAGTACACGCGCACTTCCACTTCTACACAAGAGGACTCGGACCAAATGAGCTACCAGCTCCAGGACATGCACTTAGAGGAAGTATCTACACCAGTGGTACCTCAAGGAGCAATGACAAGAAGCAGATCAAGGGCACTCTTCCACAAATTCAGCTTATGGGTCGACAAGCTCCTAGAAGAAGATCGACTAAGGACAATGGGCCAGAAGTGCAAGGAAGAGTCCAAAGGCTTCTCAACAACACAAGGAACATCAGAGACTTGGGCTTTAGTGGCAAGAGAGGTCAGGGCCCAAAGATATTTAACCCTACTCCAAGTCGAAGACTAGGAGCAAGGCGCGTGCATGCCACAAGGGCGGCCACCTTCCATTTCTTGGCCGTGAGGTGAGTTAAGGTAAGTTTACATTCGAATATATGCCTCTTTCTGTTTTGCAGGGTAGGATCTAGTTGCTTTACATTTTTGAGTCAAGAACATTTTAGGAATAGGTCCTTTTTCGGTTATGCACTTTTGTATCTTTTCCTTTTGTGCACTTTTGTAAACTTTCCTTTTTCTTTATTTGAGTCGACCCTAGAAGGTCAAGCTGTCGAGCATATTAATAAGGCTCCTTCCAGCATTGTAGTTCGACAACCTTTTTGATATTAATAAAGTAGAACTTTTTCCAACAAGTTTTCTCTCTAAGAATCTTGTGCGCTTAGAACCTAGTTGAGACCAGCCCTCCTAGCTCTAAGTTTGTGATTTATCACGAGGTTCATCACCCCTCGTGTGGTTCACTTCAACCCTCCATCGAATACCATCCAGAAAACCCCCATCCAGAAGCCTAAGGTTGAGTTTCTCACCTAATCTTCTACAAACAGCCCACACGCATACATCCTTGAATCAAGGCTTGTATCACTTCCGCTCTGCGGTAGTCACTGTTCGACCTATTCGACCTTCTCGACGGCATCAGAGGCCTTCTTGCACTTCCTCTCATAGCCGATAACCATCCAGTTAGTGGAGTCGGTGAGCTGAAAATCAAAATAAGAATAAGATGAAGCAAACGGCTAAGTATCACATCGGATAGATAAGGAGATACCGACCTGAGCCATGTGGTTCGCCTAGTCTACGTAGCCCTCAGTACCGACCATCTTATCCACCCGAAGGGCAAAAGGGATTGAAGTGACATTGCGGAACAAGTCAACACACGAGTTCGCATCGAGAGTGATCGGCGTCCCCAAAGCGTTGGAGTAGGCGAAGCTATGCCTTTCGTTTGCCTTATCAGCAAGGCGACGGGCCTGACTCGGCGGAAGCGCGCTGACCTTAGCTGCGAGCTCTTCCAGGCCATCAGTCACCTTCCTTTTCTAGCACAGTATCAGGCCGCAGTCAATATAGGAGGAGCCGGAGGCACAGCAGGCAACGGCTCCACAGGAGACCCCGTGAGAAGCTGGACAGGATCCGAAGGGGCAGAAAGATTGGCCGGGACTTTGGTCGAGGGAGGCACGGCGGGAAGTCCAATTTCAGAATCGGTAGGAGGATCCGCGATGGGGTTATCGCCCACTTGAGGATCAGTGGGACCCTACTCCACATCGTCAACCATGATGATGTCCATCGTCTGATTAACAAGGTCAGCAGGTGGAGGAACGTTTTTGGCTCGTCCAGACGCCGACCTACCGATCGTCCCAAATGACGACCCCTCTTGCGTAGTAGGTTCTGGGCTCGACCTTCCCTGAGCGGCCATAAGAGCAGACGCCTGTGGAACTCTCCTCCTTGACCAAAACCGGCAAAAACCTCAGAAAAAATTATTAAGGGTCAGATCTACCCTAGGCAACAGAAAGTGCCTTGTTTGATGCGTGCAAGACTTCGGCGGATGCGTTCTTCATTTATGTTAGGCCACTTTCGTTTGCCCAACGAGCTAATCTTGTCAACCTCTAAAAAGAAGTTTATCGGGAGAGGACGACCTATCGGATGATGAACTGCGACAAAAAAAAAGATGGTTAGCATGATAAAATAAAAACTGGAGATCCGAACTCCGTTATGAACGACAGCTACCGATAGAGCTAATCCATGCAGGGTAGATCGCCCCCTCATAGTCTCCAAACGACTCGGGGGAAATATGGACGAAGAAGTACTTTGCCTGCCAAACGTTAATTTTACTCGGTGTGCCCGAGACGATATCGTATCACAGCTTTATCAAGATATAGAAGACGTTGGAGTTAGTGTTCATCTCTTTGATCGAAGTCAGCTTTTCGAACATGTTGCAGTCCACGTTAACACCGCTCTCGGCCCCGAGGATGAGCAGGGTGACCTGATGAGGACATCAGGTTGTACATCCAGCCAGGAGACCAGACTGGCCGACCAGGAAGCTTGCCCGAGACAGCCGGGCCATCTGGCACGCCTGCCGGTCCAAGCAGTACCACAGGACCCTCGACCAATACGACCAGAGCAACCAGCATTGCCGGCGGAGAGGCCCAAGCTTCCGGCACACTTGGTGGGGACGTGGATGACACCGCCGGTCCCCTTGGTGATGCCACCAATTCCGGGATCAACTTGGCCGGTCTTGAAGGCATTCCGGCCAGTACCTCGCACAGTCCAGCCGGTACAGCCGATCCAGCCGAGTGCACGAGCAATTCAACTTCCACACAAGGAAACTCGGACCAGATAAGCTACCAGCTTCAGGACATGCATCTACAGGAAGTATCCACACCAGTAGTGCCACCAGGAGCAATGACAAGAAGCAGATCAAGGGCACTCTTCCACAAATTCAGCTTATGGGTGGACAAGCTCCTAGAGGAAGATCAGCTTAGGACAATGGGCCAGAAGAGCAAAGTAGAGTCCAAAGGTGATGAGGACATCAGGTCGTACATCCAGCCAGGAGACCAGACTGGCCGACCAGGAAGCTTGCCCGAGACAGCAGGACCATCTGGCGCGCCTGCCGGACCAGACAGTACCGCCGGACCCTCGACCTATAGGACCAGACCGGTCAACATCGCCGGCGGAGAGGCCCAAGCTTCCGGCACACTTGGTGGGGACGTGAATGACACCGCCGGTCCCCCTGATGACACCGCCGACTCGGGATCAACTTGGCCGGTCCTGAAGTCATTCCGCCAGTACCGCAGACAACCCAGGTACAGGCCATCCAGCCGAGTACACGCACACTTCCACTTCTACACAAGAGGACTCGGACCAAATGAGCTACCAGCTCTAGGACATGCACTTAGAGGAAGTATCTACACCAGTGGTACCTCCAGGAGCAATGACAAGAAGCAGATCAAGAGCACTCTTCCACAAATTCAGCTTATGGGTCGACAAGCTTCTAGAGGAAGAGCAGCTAAGGACAATGGGCCAGAAGAGCAAATTAGAGTCCAAAGGCTTCTCAACAACACAAGGAACATCAAAGACGTGGGCTTTAGTGGCAAGAGAGGTCAAGGCCCAAAGATATTTAACCCTACTCCAAGTCGAAGACTAGGAGCAAGGCGCGTGCATGCCACAAGGACGGCCACCTTCCATTTCTTGGCCGTGAGGTGAGTTAAGGTAAGTTTACATTCGAATATATGCCTCTTTCTGTTTTGCAGGGTAGGATCTAGTTGCTTTACATTTTGAGTCAAGAACATTTTAGGAATAGGTCCTTTTTCGGTTATACACTTTTGTATTTTTCCTTTTGTGCACTTTTGTAAACTTTCCTTTTCTTATTTGAGTCGACCCTAGTAGGTCAAGCTGTCGAGCATATTAATAAGGCTCCTTCCAGCATTGTAGTTCGACAACCTTTTGATTATTAATAAAGTAGAACTTTTTCCCTACGAGCTTTCTCTCAAGAGAGACTTGTGCGCTTAGAACCTAGTTGAGACCAGCCCTCCTAGCTCTAAGTTTGTGATTTATCACGAGGCTCATCACCCCTCGTGTGGTTCACTTCACCCTTCCATCGTTTACCAACCAGAAAACCCCTATCCAGAAGCCTAAGGTTGAGTTTCTCACCTAATCTTCTACAAACAGCCCACGCGCATACATCCTTGAATCAAGGCTTGTATCAAAAGGCTTCTCAACAACACAAGGAACATCAGAAACTTGGGCTTTATTGGCAAGAGAGGTCAGGGCCCAAAGATTTTTAACCCTACTCAAAGTCGAAGACTAGGAGCAAGGCGCGTGCATGCCACAAGGACGGCCACCTTCCATTTCTTGGCCGTGAGGTAAGTTAAGGTAAGTTTCAATTCGAATATATGCCTCTTTCTGTTTTGCAGGGTAGGATCTAGATGCTTTACATTTTTGAGTCAAGAACATTTTAGGAATAGGTCCTTTTTCGGTTATGCACTTTTGTATCTTTTCCTTTTGTGCACTTTTGTAAACTTTCCTTTTTCTTTGTTTGAGTCGACCCTAGAAGGTCAAGCTGTCGAGCATATTAATAAGGCTCGTTCCAGCATTGTAGTTCGACAACCTTTTTGATATTAATAAAGATAGAACTTTTTCCCCAACAAGTTTTCTCTCAAGAATCTTGTGCGCTTAGAATCTAGTTGAGACTAGCCCTCCTAGATCTATGTTTGTGATTTATCACGAGGTTCATCACCCCTCGTGTGGTTCACTTCACCCTTCCATCTTTTACCAACCAGAAAACCCCCATCCAGAAGCCTAAGGTTGAGTTTCTCACCTAATCTTCTATAAACAGCCCACGCGCATCCAAGCCTTGAATCGAGGCTTGTATCACGACCATATTCCTAATTGCCGCCGGGGATAGTTGAGTGAAGGTGATACAAGCCTTGAATCAAGGCCGTAACACGCGTGGGGTGCTTGGAGAAGATTAGGTGAGAAACTCGACCTTAAGCTTCTGGATAGGGGTTTCTGGTGAGTAATAGATGGAGATGTGAAGTGAACCACACGAGGAATGATGAACCTCGTGATAAATCACAACTTAGAAGCTAGGAGGGCTGGTCTCAACTAGAATTTTAAGCGCACAAGTTTCTTGAGAGAAAACTCATAGGAAGAAAGTTCTATCTTTATTAATATCAAAAAAAATTGTCGAACTACAATGCTGAAGGAGCCTTATTAATATGCTCGGCAGCTTGGCGTTCTAGGATCGACTCAAAGAAAGAAAATTAGAAAACTTACAAAAGTGCACAAGGAAAAATTACAAAAAGGCAATAACCGAAAAAGAACTTCTACCTAAATTTTTCTTAACTCAAAAATGTAAAACTTCTAATTCCTACCCTGCAAAACAGAAAAGGCAAGTGTATAATTGAAAACTTACCATTCTTATCTATCGGCCAAGAAATGGAAAGTGGCCGACCTTGCGGCATGCACGCGCCTAGCTCCTAGTCTTCGACTTGGAGTAGGGTTATGAATCGTTGGGCCCTGACCTCTTTTGACACTAAAGCCCAAGTCTCTGTAGTCCTTTTGTAATGTTGAGAAGCCATTGGATTCTTGCTTGTACTCTTGGCCCAATGCTCCTTGTCGATCATCTTCTAGGAGCTTGTCTACCCACAAACTAAACTTGTGGAAGAGTGCCCTTTTTTTGCTCCTTGTCATTGCTCATGGTGGCACCACTGGTGTAGAGACTTCATCCAGGTTCATGCCTTTAAGCTGGTAGCTTAGCTGATCCGAGTTCCCTTGTGTTGATGTGGAAATGGTGGTGCAATTGGCTGGATCGGCTGGACTGTGCGAGGAGCTGGCCGAGTTGTCATCGGAGCCGGCCAGGTTTATTTCGGAGCCGGTGGCGTAGGTGTAGATTGGAGAACCTCTCTTGCCGTAGGTGTAGCCACACCCAATTGCCTGGTTGGAAAATCATCTCTCTTCTCCCCTTGTTGGCGTGAGTCACGTATTGCCCGGTCCACTTCTCCAATTTTTCTGCTACCTTCTGGTATATCTTCTTTATGAACTCTGCCTTATATGCTCCGTTGAGGTTGGTCATCTCTGCTGGTGGCAGTGGTGTTTGCTCCAAAGGTGTTTGAGGGTTGAAGCCATAGACCACTTCAAAAAGGGTCTTCTTTGTGGCTGAATGCACTGCTCGGTCGACGCGAACTCTATGAATGGCAGGCACTCTACCCATGTCTTGAAGTTCTTGCCTAGTGTAGTCCTGAGAAGAGTCGATAATGTTCGGTTGACTACATCCTTTTGGCCATCGGTTCGAGGATGGCAGGTGGTAGAGAAGAGCAGCTTTGTGCCTAGCTTCCTCTAGAGGATCCTCCAGAAGTGGATGAGAAATTTGGTGTCTCTGTCTGACACGATTGTCCATGGCACTCCATGAAGCCGTACTATCTCCCTGAATAACAGCTCGGTTGTCTGCGTGGCATCATTAACATTGGCACATGGGATGAAATATGCCATCTTGGAGAATCGGTCCACCACTACAAAGATAGCATTTTTGTGGTTGATCTTGGGCAGACCTAGAACAAAGTCCATGGAAATGTCCACACATGGATGCGTAGGTATGTGCAGAGGAAGATACAACCCGTGAGGGTGCACTCGGGACTTCGCCTTCTTGCAAGTGATGCACTCGGGACTTCGCCATCTTGCAAGTGATGCACCTTGCACAATGGGCTTCTACTGACCTCTTGATGTGTGGCCAGTAGAAGTGCTCTTTGACCACTGCTAGAGTCTTATCAACACCAAAGTGGCCCATGAGACCTCCTCCATGAGCTTCTCATGTGATAAGCTCTCGTAGAGATCCTTGTGGTATGCACAACCTTCTTTCTCAGAACAATAACCCATCATGGATTTAGAACTTGCCATGACTCCTTGTGCCACACTCCTTGTAGCTCTCAGCAAAGTCAAGATCATCCTTATACAGGTCCTTGATGTGCTCGAATCCTAATACATTTGCTTCCATTGTAGATATCAAGGCAAACCTCCTTGATAGTGCATTGGCTACCACATTATCCTTGCCCTTCTTGTAATTGATGACGTAAGGGAAGGTTTCTATAAACTCCATCCACCTGGCATGTCTCCTCTTGATATTGGTTTGCCCTCTGAGGTGTTTGAGTCTCGTGATTAGTGTGGATCACAAGCTCCTTGGACAACAAATAATGTTGCCAAGTCTCCAAGGCTCGGACTAGGGCATAGAGCTCCTTGTCGTAGGTGGGGTAATTCAGTGAGGCTCCACCTAACTTTTCACTGAAGTATGCCACTGGCCTTCCTCCTTGGGTTAGCACTACTCCTATGCCTATTCCAGAGGCATCATACTGCACTTCAAATGTCTTGTTGAAGTCGGGCAGGACTAGCACTGGTGCATGCGTGAGGTTGTCCTTCAAGGCCTGGAATGCCTTCTCTTGATCTTCTCCCCAGCTGAATCCCACATTCTTCTTCACTACTGATGTCAATGGTGAGGTAATGTTGCTGAAGTTGGGCACGAATCTTCTGTAGAAGCTGGCCAAACCGTGGAAGCTCTTCACTTGACTGATATTGCTCGGTGTTGGCCATTATTGTATGGCTCGAATCTTTTCTTCATCAACCTGTAATCCCTGGGAACTTACAACAAAGCCTAAGAAAACAAGCTTGTCAGTACAAAAGGTGCACTTTTTGAGATTGGCATAAAGCTCTTCTTGTCAAAGGGTTTTAAGTACCATCTCAAGATGTGTAAGGTGTTCCCGTAGGCACTTACTATAAACTAATATATCATCAAAGTAAACCACTACGAACTTATTGATGTACGCCATGAGAACGTGGTTCATAAGGCGCATGAAGGTGCTTGGGGCATTACTCAAGCCGAATGGCATGACTGTCCACTCATACAGCCCTTGCATTGTCTTGAAAGCAGTCTTCCACTCATCACCTTCCTTCATTCTGACCTGGTGGTATCCACTCTTGAGGTCTATCTTGGAGAAGACCGTGGCTCCACTCAGCTCATCTAGCATGTCATCCAACCGTGGTATGGGATGCCGGTACTTGACTGTGATGTTGTTGATTGCTCGGCAGTCCATGCACATTCGCCAAGTCCCATCCTTCTTGGGTACTAGCAGCACTGGTACGGCACATGGACTGTGGCTTTCTCGAACATAGCCTTTCTCCAAGAGTTCCTTGACTTGCTTCTCAAGCTCCTTGGACTCCTCTGGACTCATCCGATAGGCTAGTCGATTAGGTAAGGCTGCTCCGAGCACGAGGTCGATCTGGTGCTCTATGTTGCGTAGGGGAGGCAAGCCTGCTGGTATCTCCTCAGGGAATACATCCTAGAATTTATTGAGGAGGGCTACTACTTCAAGAGGTAGCTCTACCTGTTCTTTCTATACATTCAAGACCTCTTTGAAAACCATTAGTAGCATTAAATCTTTTGAGGCTAAAGCTCTCTAGACATGAGTAGGTTGAATGAGAAAGTTAGATTTAATGAGTTTCTTTTCCTTACTCATTTACTGTTGTAGCTCATGTACCTGGGCAGGTGTGAGAGGAGCTAGGCTGACCTTTCTCTTATCGTGCACAAATGTGTAGAGATTGGTTCGACCATCATGTCTTGTCTCCTTGTCAAACTGCCATGGTCTTCCTAGCAGAAGATGGCCAGATTGCATAGGTACTACATCACAGACTACTTGGTACTGGTATCTGCCCACACTGAATGGCACGGTTACTTGCTCATGTATCTTGAGCTCCACCTTGTCATCTAGCCATCTCAGTCTATATGGTCGGGGGTGCCTTGTCTTCTATAGACCTAACTTATCAACCATATATGCACTAGCAATATTTGTGCAAGAACCACCATCTATGATGAGGTTACATACCTTGCCCTTGATGGTGCACCGGTTGTGGAAGATATTCTCCCTTTGAATGGTCTTGGAGGGGTCTACCATTGCACTGAGGATACGTCTAGTGACCAGCACTTCCCCCACATCAGGGTACTCAATGTCACCGTATTCTCCTTCTCGTTCAAAATCCTCTTAAGCTTGAGACTCATACTTTCCAACTTCCGTGATCAGCATGACTCGGTTGTTTGGGCACTCCCTTGAGATGTGACCGCGACCCCTACACTTAAAACAAGTGATGTCACGTGACCTCTGAGGGTTAGAGGACTTACTTGGCTCTCTCTGGTCACGGGTTTGCTCAGGAGGCTTGCTCTTGAACCATGATTCGATTTCTACACTCTTGCCCTTGTCTACGGGCTTGGTGCCAATGCTTGGAGCCCAAGGTGTCTTAGGCTTGTTGCGTGGGTCTTGGCCTTTACGCCTGATGTGCTGCTCAGCCTGGACAGAGAGGTGGAACAAGTTCTTGAAATCGTTGTACAGTTGTCTCTCCACCTTTCGATTGATCCTCTCTTGCAATCCATCCAAGAATTGAGCCATCAATGCCTCCTCATCGTCATTGAGCTCCAGCCTGTTTTTTAGCCTTTCAAACTCCTTGTAGTACTCCTCTACCGATCTTGTGCCCTGTTTAAGAGTACGAAAACGTCGTTGCAAATCCCTATGGAAATAAGGTGGAACAAACCTTTGCCTCATGAGGTCCTTCATGTCGACCCAAGAGTCTACGGGCCTCAATCTTCTTCTCCTACTGTCAGAAGCCTCACGATCCCACCAGATGAGAGCATTATCCGTGAGTTGTGCTACTGCCATGGAGACTCTCCTAGGGCCTGGTTGGTTGTAGTGGTCGAAGATGTGATCAATCCTCCTCTCCCAATCTAGATAGGCCTCGGGGTCTACTTTTTCTGCAAAACTAGGAGGTGTTAGCTTAACATCATGACTGTTTACCCGATTGTAGGCATAGTCATCTCCATCCTCATGGTGTCTAGGGGGCATCCTTGGTCTCTGGTGATGACCATAGGGCTCATAGCCATTGCCCTCTGCTTCTGGTTGCCATGGAGGTCCTCTCGGTCTAGGGTGATAGCCGTGAGGCTGTGCGTCCTCATCTCCATCCGGCTGGGACTCCTCCGTTTCTGGCCGTTTCCTAGGGTGATCAGGACCTTTAGTAGGGTCCTGGTCAGCCCTCACGTGCCTTATGGCTTGGAATCTCACCGGACTCTCCACGCGCTCCAGCCTCTCGCCAATTGATGCGAGTTGTGTTTGAAGGATGGTGAACATGGCCATCATGGCCTCGGGTGCATCTTGATTTCCTTCAGCCATCGTGTGCCACAAGAAGAAAAACAAGTTAATTTGCTCTTAAGAATCTATTAGGAGAGTTTTTGTTATAGTAGAAGGTGCAAATAGAAACGGAAAAATTTGAGAAAAAGGAAAGAGTAGAAAAAAAGGGAAACTTTATAGCAATTAATGCGCAAATATCCTAGATCATTTTTGGTCGATTTTTCTTTTGGTAGTTTTCTATTTTTTTGTTTGCTTTTTAATTTAACTTAATGAAAAATAGAAATATGCTTTTAACAAAAAGGAAAAACAGAATTGCAATGCAAATAATGTATATAAACCCTAGTAATGCACGTCGGAGCTAAATGCACTTGGTTTGAACTTAGATGTTATTTTTTTGATTTTTTTTAATGAAACTTGAACTAATGCAAGAACTGGAAATAAGACTAAGTAAATGATAGAAACAACCTGGTTTTAGGAGCTTTAAGCTCTGATACCAAAATGAATCAAGGCCGTAACACGTGTGCGCTGCTTGGAGAAGATTAGGTGAGAAACTCGACCTTAGACTTCTGGATAGAGGTTTTCTGGTGAGTAATGGATGGAGAGGTGAAGTGAACCACAGGAGGGGTGATGAACCTCGTGATAAATCACAACTTAGAAGCTAGGAGGGCTGGTCTCGACTAGGGTTCTAAGCGCACAAGTTTCTTGAGAGAAAACTCGTAGGAAGAAAGTTCTATCTTTATTAATATCAAAAAGTTTGTTGAACTACAATGCTGAAGGAGCCTTATTAATATGCTCGGCAGTTTGACCTTCTAGGGTCGCCTCAAGAAAGAAAAATCAAAAAATTACAAAAGTGCACAAGGAAAAATTACAAAAAGGCAATAACCAAAAAAGGACTTCTACTTAAATTGTTCTTGACTCAAAAATGTAAAACTTCTAATTCCTATCCTGCAAAACAAAAAAGGCAAGTGTATAATTGAAAACTTACCATTCTTACCTATCGGCCAAGAAATGGAAGGTGGCCGCTCTTGTGGCATGCATGCGCCTAGCTCCTAGTCTTTGACTTGGAGTAGGGTTATGAATCGTTGGGCCCTTACCTCTTTTGCCACTAAATCCCAAGTCTTTGGAGTCCTTTGTAATGTTGAGAAGCCTTTGAAATCTTCCTTGTACTCTTGGCCCAATGCTCCTTGTCGATCATCTTCTAGGAGTTTGTCTACCCACAAACTGAACTTGTGGAATAATACCCTTGTTCTGCTCCTTGTCTTTGGTCCTGGGGGCACCACTGGTGTAGAGACTTCATCCAGGTTCATGCCTTGAATCTAGTAGCTTAGCTGATCCGAGTTCCCTTGTGTTGATGTGGAAATGGTGGTGTAATCGGCTGGATCGGCTGGACTGTGTGAGGAGCTGGCCGAGTTGTCATCGGAGCCGGCCAGGTTGATTTCGGAGCCGGCAGCGTCACTAATTGGGCCGGCGGTATCATCCACATCGCCGCCAGTTGGGCCAGAGGTATGGGCCTCTCCTCCGGAAATGTTGATCGGTCCGGCCCGGCTGGTCGTAGGACTGGCGGTACCGCTTGGGCTGGCAGACGCACCAAATGGCCCGGTTGTCTTGGGCAAGCATTCTGGTCGGCCATTCTGGTCCCCTGGCCGGCCAGACGATCTGATGCCCTCATCAGAAGGTCATCCGTCTTCGGAAGTAGTACTCCAGCAGCAACCGAGGAAGGTGAAACCAAAGTCGACTATGGCTAATGAAGGGTTCATAAAGACAGATGAACCCCTCCGGAGGTGCCCACGGGCGTTCTCCCAGCGTGGGGACCCAAGCCTCGATCTTCCTGAGCATTCGGTGAACATTCGCCAAGGATAGAGTCATCCCGACCATGAAAATCAAATCCGGGAGATCCTCCGAAGCCCATGACGTCGAAGGCTATGAAAGCGAGCCTGCTGCGTTGCTCGATACAGCAACCGATGAACCTTGACCTCTCCCTCTTCCCCTTTTCAGGGGACTAGAGATCAACAATTCTGAGGAACACGCCGAAGTCGACTCTTAGGAATTGACGAGCTATTGCTACCCGATATGCTCGCTCTGAACCAGACTCCAACCTAGAGCTAACACCAGACATGACGATCTAGGGAAAAGAGAGAGAGCTAAACAAACGAACAAAAGACTGCGAAGGAGAAATACCTTTCGAACTGAAGAATGGAAAAATGAAGGAGTGTCGTGGGTTTTTATAGGACTAGAAGTGACGGTTCCCGAGGAGACACCATCATTGCCACTATGTCGCTTCGATTGCCCTCTTAGCGCGACTCTCCAAAATTTTGGACCACTCCGAAACGGCGTCGTGGTGCGAGGAAACCGGATTAGCTGGGCCCATAAGCCACGTGGTGAGCCCAGCCCAAGATCAGGCCCATAACATTTCGAGTTGATGAGTCCGGAAAATGTCAGGTGTGGCCGAGCTCGTCCGATAGGTTTGCGATGATCAGAACGTCGATCTATTCGCTGGACTCGGGGGAGGGGGGGTGGGGGTGGGGGGGCTACTGTTGGAGGTGGGCTACGCCCTCTAAGAAGCCCGAGCTTGGCCCAGCGCAGGTTCAACCCATTATGTTGAAGGCCCAATACCAAAGGAGTGGGTGCGCTTTTATCGAGGAGCCGTCGAGCAGTTCAGATATCCGTCCGATCTCACCTACTATCGAGAACGGCGGCGAGCTTCACCAGTGTCAGCATTAAATGGTATTTATAAGCATTTATGGCAAGTAATGATTAATGCGTTGAAAATTAGACGAGCTGCGAGTATAAAAGGAGAGACTCGCGCTATAATTAATGAGACACAGATTTAATAGCTCGGACTTATGATAAAAACATAAACATTTATAACCGATCTCAATAATACTACATTCAAGGTCTTTCATTCTCTTTTGTTCTTTACTACTCTCTCTTCGATCTTAGCAACAGCAGAAGTTGATTTTTAACATTTTTATCCAAGAATTTGAGATCCAACAAAAGCTTAACCATACTTTCGGCTGATGTTGCAAATTTAATTTCTTTTTCTATCATTTGATTTCTTTTTCTATCATTTGATTTCTTTTTCTATCATTTGATTTCTTTTTCTAACATTTAACTTTCTTTGGTTTCAAAGTTATAAAATTTAGCTAGGATAGTGCACGGGGACGAATTTTTTTTATTTGGTCAATTTAAATGTTAATATTATTATATTATACTTATATTTTTTGGTATAGAAATTATCTATATGAAATATAGTTCAAAAACATAAATTAATAAATATTTTTTAACCATTGAAATAATTGTATTTTAAATTCATATGGTTAATCAAACTTTAATTTTATTGAAATTTTAATATCTAAAATTCAGGAAAAAAACCTATTTGAATGTAAAATGGTAGTGAAATAGGTCATATCTAGTTAAAATGAACAACATAAATATCTTATGAAAAAGTAAAGTTATATACGATTTGCTTTCTTTTTTGTAACTAAAAATGATTATTTTGTATATACGTATGAATAATCTACACAAAAAAAAAATTAAAATCATATATGTTTACTTCCAAGAATATTAATGTTAAATGTTTAAAGAAGTATAAGAATCCCTTTGTAACAACTTTTTTTTAATGCATATCCATGTATATATATTTTTTATAACTACAAAAATGGGGAAAATTAATAATCAATTTATTTTCTAATTGTCGTGTTAGTAAATTCTGTATCAGCAAATTAAGTTTTAAATTTTTATTGATTACGCAAAAATGGAGATAGAAAAAAAACAAACTTAAAATTTCTACATTCTAAACAAAAAAAACTCACCCAAAAAACATTTCACAAACTTTTTCTATAGACGAAAAATAAACTCTCTATATGCATGCATATAATATTGCTATATTTGGCCATACATATTATTTTCACTAATATATATGTAGCTTGTACCCTAATAATATGCATAGAAACGATTAATCCAGAGTGTTGTAAGGTAGGTACACGTATATCCCTTGCGATAAAATTTGTACGTGTCAATTTAACCATATCTAATATTTAATTATCTTAATTATCTAGAAGCATTGGGAGTACTCGGTCATATTCATTTTCAATAATTTTACTATTTAATTTAAATTAAAAAAACTAAATTAATTATTCAATTAGAAAAATATCCTAATTACGTAACCTAATTATTTAGTTTAATAGTACATGAGTTTTCAAATAATCAAAATATGTTATGAATCTAAAATTTAAAAGTTAAAACTCTCATCTATTATTTGAAAAGCAAACTAAACTTTTTTGTATAGCTATGACCGATTAAAATATAAAAATTATATCAATCTATTAAATGATAATAAAAAATAATCTATTAACTCGTTTAATATTTCAAAAATTTAATAATAATAAAATTTTATTTATTATAAAATTTTCCTATTAAAATAGAAATTATAGCACTCTTTTAAATTTGTATAATTTTGAAAATTAAATATTCACACATTTAAATTGTTATTCAAAAAGTTGAAAATGCTATCATTCATTTACTATTTCAAATATTTAAATTGTATAATATTTTAAAGTTATACAAATTCATATTAAAATAAATAGTAGGATAACACACGATTAAATTCATAATATAAATTAGTATTCAGTTTTCGTATTTGAATTAAGGTTTCAGTTTCATTTATTCTACAATTGAATTATATTCGTAATATACCATATATTATAAAATATACTTTGTTAACATTACAAATGTAATTAAATTTTGTAAAATCTTAGAACTGTACGTAACCCTATATTATTGAGATCAGTTTCACATTTTCATTCATCACAAATTCCAATGTTTCATACAAATATATACGTTTTTCCTATGTCATGGCTAACATTACAAATCTGTATTTTTTGAAACCATTCAAAATGCAATGAAAAGTTAGAATGAACATTTTGAAATTTTATAAATAATATCTTAGTGGTATTGAGACTTTTGAGATGGTTGTCATAGATGAAAAGACATTTCGAATATAAATTAAAATTATTTACTTATTTTTATATTTACTAAATTTACATTTCTTAATTATTGTTTTTGCAAAACCAAACTATGCATGTAACTCTAAAAAAGAGTTCATACAAAAATTTGAAATCATCTCTTATTATATTCGAAATACCTTTTCATTTTTTATAAGAAAGTATCTCTTATTAAAATATTTGATTTTACTACTTTTTTAAGATATACTGATAAAATGATGATTTCGTAATAATGTGATTGGTCTAAAATTTGTTTTTTATGATATTCATCAAGACAAATGTAATCAATATTTTCTTATGGCTGAGTAAGACTATTAGAAATAATATTTTTGAATTAAATTAATAATTTTCATTGTTTGTAGATAACAATCATTATTAAATTTATAAATTTGACTAATAATTTTATATTGTTTTAGATGTTATTGGACAAATAACAAATATTGGAAAAGCTAAGATTCTGAATGTCAACAAAAACAGATAAAACAACTCACTATAAAGTTTCGTGATACATCTTTTGTTGTGAATTTATTTTTTCTTTTTATTATTTTATATTTCCAATCTATTAAATTTTTTGTGATCATTGTAGTAATGTTCGTTTTCTATAAAGAATTAAAAATCTATTCATATAAATTTTATTTAATTAATAAAATATTAAAATATTAAAATTTTCCATAGCACATGTATTATCGTAATAATTAATAAAACGTTAAAGTGACTTTAGTGCCTATTACATATGTTTTCCTATTCTCTCTCATTTACGTTTCATCATTCTCTCTTTTTCTCTCTCTCTTTCTCTTTGTTGTCGAACCTCTTTCATGTTCTTCATGTTTTTCATCTGTAATTTTTTTTAATTTGTTAGAATCGATTCCATTATAGTGATGGAAATCGAGTATAGCATTTTTTTTTTTATTTTGCCCGATGAATTATAGTCGATGGTAAACGTTTAATCAAAGTAAGTTTTTTAAATCTTAAATCTATGATTTGTAAATATGTTCTTAAATTTTGAATTTTTTATTTTCAGATCTAAAATATTCAGAGTGAAAAAACACTATTGCACAGTATCGGGTAAGTGTTTCAAATTTTAAATTTTCTTTAATTTTTACGAAAACATTTATATTTATAATATATATATATATATATTTCTCTAACACGTATAAATTTTATATTCTATGACAAATTGTTTAAGAAAATTATTTTAAATAAAAAATACTTAAATCGTAAATGAAATTAAATAAGAAATAATGCTTTAATTATATGATTATAATATTTTTATATTTGCAAATAGTTACGTTAAAACTCTAAAGTTGGCGGAATATTTTCTAAGATAGTATAAAACAATCCAAATCAAACATGCTAATAAACAATCAATATTTATGGAAAATCATATTTTTAACTTTTGAAGTTATATTCAATGACACCTTAAACGTTGATTATATAATTCATGTAATTACTACTATTAACATTTTTAACCTTGAAAATATTTTATTTTGATTCGCCGCTAGAACAATAATCGGTGTTATTAACATTGTTAATAAATACAGTTAATCTTTAATTAATTAAATAAAAAATAATTAAATAATAATATAAATTAATTAAATAATAATATATATTATTTAATATTAATAAAAAAATTTAACATTAAAAATAAAAAATATATTATTTTAATTTAAAAAAATTATTTAATATTAAATAATAAAGAAATTATTTCGTTGATATTATTTTTGGCGAAAGAGAACTCGTTTCACGGAGCCAAAAACACTGAAATTATATAATCTCACGAACTCACCTCATTCCGATGCCAAGCAATCGATTTACTGCTATTCTGTTAACGCAAATGAGTTTTCCGTAACAAGATCTTCTCTTTGGCGATTTCAGAAAATTGTTTGGCAACCCTACAATTTAAGGCAAATCATGATTTAGGGCTATTTATATCACATACTTTTTTGTAACACTAAATTTAGTTTTAATATAAATTATTTATTTAATATTAAATAATTTTTTTAGTAAAATAATATAGATTTTATTTTTCATTTTTTAATATTAAATAAATTTAAATTATTTCTATTATTATTTTAATTAATTTATATTATTATTTTAGTTAATTAATTTTAAATAATTTATATTATTATTTTCATTAATTTATACTATTATTTTAGTTAATTTATATTATTATTTAATTAATTTTGATTTGATTAATTAAGGGTTAACTGTATTTATTAACGGTGTTATTCACCCGTTACTTTTTTGGCGGCGTGTCAAAATAAGTCAGTTTCAAAATTAAAAATGTTAGTAGTAGTATTTAAATGAATTATAATGTCACCATAGTAACACCAATATTTAATTGTTAGTGAGTGTAACTTTAAAAATTAAAAATACTTTGAATTTGTTGTGGTGGCTGATAATTAAAGCATAAATTTTAAACATAATTAGTGACTATTTTACACTAAACATTAACAGTGACTAAACTTTTTTTTAGTCATTATTTTGTTAGTTAAAATTAACAATTGATATTTGGTAGATGCTTAAGTTGTTTATTTGTTGCTATGAGATTTATAAAAATAAATTTCCGATTTTAATAGTGTATATATATCTATATATATTAATTTTTATTTTCCCAATTGTTACGAAACTACAAGAAATAAATGTGTGTTGTATCCTTAACTTATTATTATAATAAATTATTATAAATACAATAAACTAAGATGCATTTGCGTATGTAAAATAGGCTTATACTAAACTTATACCCACGCCTTGCACGAAAAAAAAATATTCATATATTATATTAACGGTTTAATAAATATAAATTATATATTGACATAATTTTTTTAACGTAAAATTATATCCAGTATGTTAAATACAGTTATATTTAAATAATCTATTCATATATAATTTAATTTATTCTGTAATTATGTATCTTAATATTTACGTATAACATTAATAATTTTATTATTATATTATTAATACGTTACGAAACAATGAAAAAATAATCTATATTTTTTCTTTTATAAATAATGAAAATAATATGTGAAAATAGTAAGAGTCAAACTTACGGTTGAATCAATAAAAATCATTTCAGTAGTCAATCCAGCACCAGTTGAGTATTACTTCCATAATTTTATAATTCTGATTTTTATTTTTCACATATTCTTAAATGATTTTAAATCAAAGAATAAGCTGAAAAAAGCCATAGAAAATAAAAATTACAAAGCTTTGAGATACTACTGGTTTTGAAAAAAAAATGAGAGTAATTGTGGATGAAAGTATAATTTATATAGTGCCACATTGATTAGTAAACCCTAAATTTTAAAATATAACCGTAGGTGATTTAATATTTATCATATCAATATTAAATATATTTAACATTTATTACTCATGTCTAATAATTTAATATTTATTACTCAGGTCTAATTACATCTATATTTAGAATCTAATATATTATTCTATACCTAAGATATAGATATTTAAAACTATTGTTACTATAATTTTTTTTAAACCTAATAAATTTATGATAATTATAAATATTAGATTATGACAATTTTCCAATTCATGAGAAAGATTGAGATTAGGGAGTAAATACCAATTATAACTAATCAATATTTTGTCTGTAAATGGTTATTACTCAGATCTAATAATATCTATATTTAGAATATAATATATTATTTTATACCTAAGATCTAGGTATTTAAAACTATTGTTACTATATTTTTTTAGACCTAATAAATTTATAATAATTATAAATATTAGATTATAGCAATTTTTCAATTCATGAGAAAGAGTGAGATTAGTGAGTATATAATTGAGATAAATTTAATAATTGTATAAATAATATATTTAGATTTTTTTTAAATTCTAGAAAATTTATATGAAATTAATAAGATATAATTTTGAATTTATAATTGTTTATATATGATTAAAAGAAAATATTTTTTTTTTGAAATTTAGTAGTAATTTTTGGTTGTTATAATAAAATATACTGATTTTGTAACTAAATTAATAATAGTAGAATAATTATAATTACGGTAGTAACTTAAATTTATTTATATTTATTTGAAATTATTTTTTAATTGATGTATAAAAAATTTAAATAAATAAAAATTATTATTTTTGTAAATATAATAGTATTTGGTTAATTGAATAAAATTAATAAATAAATTAATACCAGTGGCATGTATTGTAATTATTTTAATAATTTAAAACCGTTTATATATTTAAATTGAAAGTCATTATGATATTAACAAATTAATATGATATTTTTGTTATTAACACGTTATGGTAAGATTATTTTGTTGAAAAGTTTTTTAAATAATATATTAAGAATATTATACGAATTATACTCCCAAAAATAGTAGATAAGGATACAAATTAACTCAAACGAATGTATAATGGTTGAACATTAATAATTTAATGGTTAAACATTAGCAATATAATGAAAGTGAAATTGCAAAATGGAAAATAACGGTGGGAGGGGAGACCGGAGAAGTAATATTACTGACATAACCCTGATAGGAATATGGTTTCTTGGGCCCACTTTTGTCAACGTGGCGTATGCTAATACGTTTATTTTGCTGATCGAAAAGTTGTATGTAATATAACATTTAATAAATTTGTATAATTTTTATATATCAGCTCGTCTTAAGCATATGAAATAGTTTAAAATTATATTATAGTAATTTTTAATTTTAAACATTTGATATTTTAGATCATGATTTTTAAATTTGCTATCTACTGTATTATTCAAAATAATATAATAAATCAAGTAGATATTATCTTTATTAAAGAAAATAAAGAAATAGAAATTAAACAGTGTAATAAACTAAATTCAGTTGTAGTTAAATATTTCAGAAAACCCAAATGTTAGTTAACTTTAAAACATTACAAAAATAACTCAAAAAAATAAATGGATGACAAAACAATCAGTCGATTTTCTCAATCTTAACGCTTTTCAACATGACTTTTTGATTCCTTGGTGATGTACTATCGAAGTTGCATATTCTTTTAGTTGGAGAACAGTCATCGAATTTTTCTGTAACTCGAATTACTTGAACTACATTTTCGTTTAGATGATAGAGTCGAATCTTGGCTATCCAAATCAATAATAGGTTCTTGATTTAATAATTGAAATCCAATAATAATAGAATGAGATGTTTAGTATATATAGCTTAACTAGATTTATACCCAAACCATGGAAAAAAATATTCGTAAATTATATATTATTATTTATTATTAAATATAAGTTAAATATTTATATAATTTTAACTTTTATTTAAAATTATTTTTAATATTAAATTTTGTATATGTAAATTAAAGAAAGAAAAATATTTTTTTTTACCAATTTAAAAGTATTTTTTAGTTAGTTTGATAAAATATATTAATTTTCTAACCAAATTAATAACAATAGCATATATCGTAATTATTCTATTAAGTTAAACTCATTCATATATTTATTTGAAAATCATTAATGACACGTTACCATTATATTTCTGTTAATAACACGAAGGATAAGATTATTTTTTAAAAATATTTTTCAAATAATATATTAGAGATTATTCATTAATTTTAAATTTCAAATCTATTTAATCATAATTACATTACAAAAGAAATAAATGAAATAAGAACCTTTTGAGTAAGCCTGCAAATGTCATTCTCTTCACTAATCGGTGGATTTGCAATCTATGATAAAAAAAACAATATATTAGGATTAATATTAATAAATACTAACAAAATTAAAAGATATGCATGCATATCAACTATTATATTAAAATTGTTACATATGATCCTAATATTTCTGAAATTTTTTTAACCATATAACTTTGTGTCACAATTCTAATAACCTTCTAAGTATCACTTCCGAAAACTATTTTGAACTTTCGACAGCTATCTTAAATAAAAACGTCTTGCCTACAATATTGATCAAATACAAAGATAGTACTTCTGGATTTTGTATCTTTTGGATAAAAACAAATTAGATTTTGATAACATTAGTACAATCATAAACATTTTAGACGAAAATAAAATATACTTCATCACATGTTTTAATGGGTTTAGCAGTTGTCTCATCGGTAGTATCCATGATACGTAGTGTTAAAATGAACTTAGATTTTAATAAATCACAATAAAATATGTTATGAACAAAAATAGTTTCAAGAAAACAAATTTGAAAAAAAATATATCTAAAACGTATATTTTTATAAATCTAAACCACTAAATAAAAGCCTAAACGGCTAATGTAAGTTATAACCAAAAGAATCAAACCATTAATTACTTTAGTCACGTCACCCAAATGACAATAAATTATGAGTTAGGCAAACTACGTATATCATCATTGTCAAGGAGACAAAGGGTTTCTTGTGGAAATCCTAATGTTCTCGCTTGTGCGCCATGAAAACCTCGTGGAATATATGTCTAATATAATTTTTATTTAAAATTATTTTTAATATTAATTTTTGTATATGTAAATTTAAAAAAATAGAAATAATTATTTTAATAAAATATATTGATTCTCTAACCAAATTAATAATAATGACATATATTGTAATTATTCTATTAACTTAATCTTATTTCTATAGAATATTTTTATATTTATTTGAAATTTGCTGTGCTGATCACACGCTAACATTTTTGTTAATAATATGTTAGGATAAAGTTATTTTTTTTAAATGTTATTCAAATAATATATTAGTGATTTTAAACGGTAACAATTAGAAAGTTAAAAACATATAAAAAATAATCTACTATCCTTTTTTGGTGCTGGAAAAAGTGTATTCTATAATTTCAAAACATTAAAATATCTTGAGATTACATTCTCTACATTGGTTTCACATTTGGTATATTTCCATAGTTGTGTTGAGAAATGTTTTTTTGGAAAAGTTATACAGATATCATCCATATCGAAAAGGAGAATTGTTTTGAAAAATTTTGCAAGCCATATAATACCACCCAAATTTGGTATCATTCGACATTATTGCGCACATAGTAACATATTTAAGTGTCTGCAAAATCGAATATAAATTTGAAACTGTTAGTATCAAAATTGATTTAAGAAATAGTAAATAAATTTGTTACTTATGATGCAGAGACGAGATTACTTATGGTACGTCGTGTACTATTTAATAAGATATCATCTCTTATTGAAATTAAATTGACAATAGTCAATTGATTAGAATGTGTATAAGATAAAGTCAAACCATCTTGACGCAACTTATAAATTATCAATTGCCAATAATCAATTGAAATTGTGTTATACAATAATTAAAACTTTTCATATTATTCTACCTCGTCTTGAATGCTAATACTTCAAAAATATCAGGGTTGATCAAAACAATCAAATAATTGCAACAATTTTCCACACTCCAAATAATTTTATAAAAAATGAAGATATTAAAATATATACGTAACATAAAAATATGAAAGTAAATAAATTTGTAGCGTAATAATTTAAGTTTTGATAAATTAATTACCTTGATACATTCAAAGTTTTCCAAAACTCAAAATGAAAACAATTACAGTATCATACACTCCCCATAAAACACAACTCAAACGGACATCTCTAAAATAATAAAAATAAAATTATTAAATTCAAAATTGGTAATAAAAATCTATAACTAAAGCTACAAACTAAAAAGAAAAAAAACTATGTATATTAATTTGAGAGCTTTTGGTGTTTGAGATAATTGATGAAGTGAATATGATAACCATAATATAATTTGCCGTGCATCTAGGATTTTCTAAAATTTAATTACATTTTTTCTTTATAAAAAAACTGTATTAAAAATGGCAATCATATGGAATTTAAAAAATTGCAATAGTATGGAATTTAAGAAACAGAAACTGTATGGAATTTTAAAAATGGGAATTTTTGTGTTATGGTATTGAAATATTAATCGTAATATATAAACATTTATGGAAGAAAAATATTGAGCAAATGACAATTCTTGTGCTACTACATTGAAATATTTATTGTAATATATAAACATTATGTAAAAAATACTGACCAAATGGTAATTTTTGTGTTATGACATTGAAACATTTATTGTAATACATAAATATTTATGGAAAAATAAATATTGATAAATTTATTTGGCTTATAGATTAAGTTTTATTATTTTTGATTTAAATTAATAATAAAATTGTTGAAAGTGAATGTAATAATGAATTTTTATTTTCAATGTTTCTAATTTAATATATAGTAGTTAGTTAAAATTTCCTGTCATCACCAATAACCTTCACCGGTTATTATTACTGTATTTCTCAAATGTTCTAGACGGTTGCGACTATTCATTTTCTCAATATCAAGGATATTTAAAAGATAACAAATAAAACAAACGAACTAGAATTAAAGTTATACTAATAAGACAAGCAATTATATTACGTTTCTATAATGCTAACAATCACGGTTTTTACATTATTTTGACCTTGTATTACCACCATTTTCCTTGTTTTCATGAACATTTTAATTTATTTATCTATCATTTGACATTCATTATTATATAGGATTGCATTCTCTAGTTTACGACATGCATTTTATATTTTTGCATGTATTTTTTGAGTGTTTTCAGACATAACACGCAAAAAGACACTAGAGTTTAACCATTGGTGAATTTTGGATTATAGAAGGATATAGGCTGAGTGAAATGGCCTATCTCCTTTGGAGTTCACGCGATCGCCCAAGTCGATCACACGTTAAGCCACGCAAAACTGATTGATGTCATGCGATTGGCCCGTTAGCCGATTTCTCAGCCCGATCGTCTGCTATCTGCGTACCGCCTGTTGAAATGCATTCGATCGGCCCGTTGGCCAATCACCAGCCCGATCGCCTAGCCACCTGCGTACTAGCCGCTGGAGTCATGCGATTAGTTTGTACGCCGACCCCCTAGTCTGATCGCCTACCACGTACCGTTCTTCCTGGTCGATCGCACCGGTCGATCGTACACTGTTGCCCAGCAATCAGCCGATCGTACAATGTTGTCCAATGATCGGCCGATCATGTAGTGTTGCCCACCCATCAGTCCGCCGACTGATCGTGCTAGCCATTCACACACCTGCATGAGTTTTCTTATTTTTACTTTATTCGGTTTGATCCGGTTTGTTCCATGATGGACTTATCTATTTAAGGGAAAATATATAACCCTCCCTAGGTCGTTTTTTGTTTTCTCTTTGCAATTTTGAAGCTTATTTCTTCCAACTTTTCTCTAATCTAATGAAGAACTTTTATTCTCTATATTTATTTATGTCTTTCATTGATTATTTGATTGTTTTGTTACCGTAAGTATCATGCGTGAGTAGTTGCCTTTATTGATTGTGGGTAAGATAGATTAGGAGAATTGGATATTGATTAATAATGGTTAGGTTGATTAGATTACAAAAATTCATCATGATTAGGATGTGCTTAATGTTAGCATTGAAGTAGCTAATCAATCCTTACACTTATGATATTTTGTGCCCGAGAGGTGTTCGACAAAATATGTAGTTAAATTCTAATTGTGTCTTTCACATATGAGAGAGTTGATATTTAAGGTGATTGGTAGAGTAAGATACTGAGAACTTAAATACTACCACTAGACAATTGATTACGATTCATAAGATTTGATTAATGTATATGTTAGTAAATTAACTATTGTTACGATAATGGATTAGTCTAGTAGAAAATATTTTATATCTTAGAAATTTATTTAATCGAACAAGTAACATCGTTAGTGAGTGGATAATTATCGTGAGGCAAATGCCTTATCCATCGTCCATATGCTTCAGTCATTGAATTTAGCTTATCGTTCTATTTTTTTTGCAATTATTAGATAACTAGAAAACCAATAAAAAAATGTAAAAAACATTAAATTCCAACTTTGAATTTACTTAGATTTATGTGTTCATGCATTTTTTTTTATTTTGCTATTCTCTCTTCTTTTCGGATTTGATATTCAACTAATACTTCAATTACTTTGCATTTGAAATTATATTAGGGATAAAATTTAAACCCCATCAATTGGTCTCATTCAATGCATTTTTCAGATACAATAATCAATAAATGCTTTTACATCTATGGTCTAGTTTAGGATTTCTCACATATTCGCAAATGTCACAAAAATTGGGAGAAGAATTTTGTATAAACTTGTAGGACCCATTGGTGATAAGGAACGATTGTTTTTAATAAAAAGTGTTACCCAACAATGCAACAGCTAAATAAATAAAAATCATTTAACTATATGAACGAGAAGGTCAAATATTCTGGAAATTGCGAATAAACTATGAATGTTCGGGATATGACACAAATTGTTATCCCCTCATATCTGACGCGCCTCGGAAAGTGGACGATTCTAAAGCAGGACAATTACATCCAATAACATGTGCCAATCGGTCAAATGGAAGAAGTTTCTTAACAAACTCAACATGTGTCTATGGAAAGTCAGGATGCTGGTTCATATAGGTGTCTTTGGCCTGAAAGATATTCTCACGGATGAAACTCTCTAGCGAGATTACAAAACAAAAGAGGAGTGAGATAGCGATACAATTCCATCAGAAATAGATTCTGGAAAGTTTGGAAAATCAGAAAAGACTAAAGAGGTGATCGTAATAAACGTCGACAATCAAGTGTTGAGAAAAATCTCAAACTGTTAAGCAACATCAACAATGTGGGCAACTCTAAACAAACTCTACATCGAGACCTCTTTGCCAAATCGAATCTACTTGCAGCTTAAGTTTTATACGTTTAAGATAGACGACTCTAAAAACGTCGACGCAAGCATAGAAGACTTCCTAAAGCTGGTGACCAACCTAAACAACATAGAAGTGAAAATTTCAGAAGACGTACAAGCCATTCTTCTTCTGAGCTCCCTGTTCAGCAAGTATGATCAACTCAAAGACATTCTTAAGCAAGGAAAAGATAATGTAAGGTTGAACAAAGTCACAGCGGTAGCCAAGTCTAAAGATACAGAGCTAATAGAAAGTGGTAAAATTTCTAAATCTCAAAGTGAAAGACTGTTCATAGAATCAAGGGGAAGACGGAACAACAGATTTGAGAAAGGAAGCAGGACCAACTGGAGAGGAAGATATAAAAGCAAAGGAAGGTCAAAGTCTCGACCAAGGTACTCAAAATAGTCAAAGGGATGCTTTATATGTGGGAAGGAAGGACACTAGAAGAGGAATTGTCAGGAGAGGAAAAACTGAATATCTGAATATTCAAACATGGCAACTGAGCCCAAACATCACATGGTACTAACGGTTAGTACACTAGACTCAAAGGAGGAATGGGTCATGGACTCAGGCTGCTCGTTTCATATAACTCCAAACAAAAAGGTGTTGTATGACTTAGAAGAATTTGATGGTGGCAAAGTTCTAATGGAAAACAACACTCGCAACAATGTAAAAGTAGTAGGAAGTATCACGATTCAGAATCTAGATGGATATATGGTGATCCTAACAAGTGTCAGATATATGTCAAAGATGGGACGTAATCTAATATCTTATGGGATGGTAGAAAAGACAGGCTGCAAATATCAAGGGGAGACTTCATGATAACACTTTTACAAAGAAAATCCGAAGGTACCTTAAGGAAAGTACCAAAACAGTCTCTACTATCTTCAAAGAACCGTTATCATAGGCGAAGTCAACATTTCAAGAGCTGAACTTGATATGACAAGAATATGGTACTCAAGATTGGGTCATATGAGTCTGAAGAACATGAATTTGCTAGTATAGGAAGGTTATTTGTCAAAGAATCAAGTTGACAAAGTAGAGTTCTGCAAAATCTGTGTACTCGGAAAGTCCCACAAACAAAGTTTTCCATCAGAAAAACATACTTCTAAAGGAGTTATGAAGTATGTACACTCAGACTTATGGGATTCAGCATCAATACCAGAAAGTCTAGGTCAATGCAAGTACTTTGTTATTTTCATTGATGATTTTTCAAGGAAATTCTGAATCTACTTTTTGAAATCAAAGGATGAGGTGTTTCAAAAATTTTAAAGACTTGAAAATAGGAGTGGAAAACCATACAGTAAGAAAATCAAGTGTTTGAGAATTGACAATATACCAGAGTTTTGTAATTAGCAAATGGCTACACTGTGTCGAGAATCAGGAATCAAGTGACACATGACTTGTACGTATACTCCACAACAAAATGGAGTATTAGATAGAATGAATAGAACTATTATGGACAAAGTCAGATGCATGTTTGCTGAAACTGGATTTGGACAATAGTTTTGGCCAGAAGCAGTATCAACTGCTGTTTATGTGATAAATAGGTCACCAAACTCTTCTCAAAACTTTAAGCTACTAGAAGAAATGTGGACAGGATCAAAGCCTGAGCTATCGCACTTTGGGAGATTCGAGCTTTCGGCCAACTCATACATGAACTTTGACCCGTGGTTACGATTCTATAACGAACTTTGTAGTTATGCTCTTTAATACATCAACTTCTTGTTTTAAGCCGTAACATACATTGACTTGACGGTGTTAGTCAAACCGTTAATCGTTGCTTAGTCAGATAATAGATCATTAAATAAATCTAATTAATTACTTAATCAATAACGTAAAACGATGTCGTATACGGGATGTGGGGGGGGGGGGTAATTAAACAAAATGGTGTCGTATTTGCAGGGCGCTATACGACGTCGTTTTACGTTTTTACAAACACACAAAAAATTTCGTTTTCAGGGCGCTATATGACACTTAATCCATTTTCGCAGTTTGAATCGAAGACCCGAATTTCTTCCAGCAACTTTGTGCAAGTTGCAAGCAAAACCGTGCAAATTTCAAGCAAATTCGAGGTCGATTGGGCAGTTAACTGAAGAAAATGAGGTATGTGTGTTGGTAGGAGTGGAATCCGATTTGTATTAGGGTTTTTTGGGGGTTTTTTGTAAGTGTGATTTCCGGGTCCAATTCTGGTAACAATCCAAAAAAATGTACTGTTTTTTCTGGATTAAATGATCATAGGTAGCTTTTAAAAGAGTTCAGGTTTCATGGGGATTAATCAAATGGCCGAATATTTGGGTAGAATTTCGGAAGTGTTTTTTGCCTACCAAGTGTTTGCGAAAATATATGAACTATGCTGTTGTGGTTTTGGCTGTCTAATTGAATGTTTTTTGTGTCTTACAGTTCCGATAACAATATAGACGATCCAAACGATGCAATATTCACTTGTTATTATAATGGGAGTTCAGTCTTTGTTCACATAACCCAAGAAAAACCAGCTTGAGAGAAGTCAAAGGTTTTCTTATGGGATATCCTTTTGGAGTAAAGGGATATCGGTCTGGTTACTAGATGAAAGGAGGTGTAGTAGAAGCACAAACATCATCTTTAATGAAGAGGAAGTATTTAAAGATACTCTCATATCCAAAAATAAGAGAGTCAAAAGCAAAGTAAAGGAAAAGAAAGGGGTGTCATTCAGAGATGATTTGATACATGGACCAACTCCTTATGGCACAGAAGAGTCAAATGTTAAAGGTGGAAACAACTCATATGAAGAGTTTGATGATTGAAAAGATGATAAACCAGAACTTAATCTGGAATTTGAAGCGGATATGAGTGATTATATGCTAGCAAGAGATCGATGAAGAAGGAGTATTCGACCTCCTTCAAGATTGAGGACACTGATTTTGTGGCATAACGCTTTAGCGACACCTGAGGAGATAAATCCAGAAGAATCAAAAACTTTTGAAGAGGCCATGATCGGAAAGAACAGGAGGTATTGGCAAGCCGCATCTCAAATTGAGATGGATTAATTCCAGGCATAGAAGAATAGAGGTACAAGACGAGGTTAGTAGCCAATGGTTTTTCGCAAAAACAAGGAATCGATTACAATCCTATCGTTGGTAGCAAACATAAATTACGAGTTGGAACAAATGGATGTCAAGACTGCGTTCTTACGTGGAGAATTGGAAGAAAGAATTCTCATGCAACAACTAGAATGATTCATCAAAAGAGGAGATGAAAAACAACTCTGTTTGTTAAAGAAGTCGTTGTATGGTGATGGGGACATCAGGTCGTATGGCCGACCAGGAAGCTTGCCCGAGACAGCCGGGCCATTTGACACGTCTGCCGGCTCAAGTGGTACCGCCGGACCCTCGACCAACAGAACCGGACCGATCAGCATTGCCGGCGGAGAGGCCCAAACCTCCGGCCCAACTGGTGGCGACGTGGATGACACCGCCGGTCCCATTGGTGACGCCACCGACTCTGGGATCAACTTGGCCGGTCCAGAAGGCATTCTGGCCAGCACCTCGCACAGTCCAGCCAGTACAGCCGATCAGGCCGAGTACACGGGCATTTTAGCATCTACACAAGGAGACTCGGACCAGATAAGCTACCAGCTTCAGGACATGCATCTAGAGAAAGTCTCTACACCAGTGGTGCCACCAGGAGCAATGACAAGGAGCAGATCAAGAGCACTCTTCCACAAGTTCAGCTTATGGGTCGACAAGCTCCTAGAGGAAGATCGACTAAGGACAATGGGCCAGAAGTGCAAAGAAGACTCCAATCGCTTCTCAACAATGCAAGGGACTTCAGAGACTTGGGCTTTAGTGGCAAGAGAGGTCAGGGCCCAAAGATTCCTAACCCTACTTGATACAAGCCTCGATTCAAGGCTTATGCGCGTGGGCTGTTTGGAGAAGGTTAGGTGAGAAACTCGACCTTAGAATTCTTGGATAGGGGATTTTGGGTTGGTATTCGATGGAAGGGTGAAGTGAACCACACGAGGGGTGATGAACCTCGTGATAAATCACAAACTTAGAGCTAGGAGGGCTGGTCTCAACTAGGTTCTAAGCGCACAAGCTTCTTTGAGAGAAAAACTTGTAAAGAAAATTCGATCTTTATTAATTAGAAAAAAGGTTGTCGAACTACAATGCTGGAAGGAGCCTTAATAATATGCTCGACAGCTTGACCTTCTAGGGTCGACTCAAATAAATAAAAGGAAAGTTTACAAAAGTGCACAAATGGAGAAGATACAAAAGTGCATAACCGAAAAAGAACATATTCCTAAAATGTTCTTGACTCAAAAATGTAAACAATCTAGATCCTACCCTGCAAAACAGAAAGATGCATATATTCGAATTGAAACTTACCTTACTTATCTCACGACCAAGAAATGGAAGGTGGCCGTCCTTGTGGCATGCACGCGCCTTGCTCCTAGTCTTCGACTTGGAGTAGGGTTAAGAATCTTTGGGCCCTGACCTCTCTTGCCACTAAAGCCCAAGTCTCTGAAGTCCCTTGCATTGTTGAGAAGCGATTGGAGTCTTCTTTGCACTTCTGGCCCATTGTCCTTAGTCGATCTTCCTCTAGGAGCTTGTCGACCCATAAGCTGAACTTGTGGAAGAGTGCTCTTGATTTGCTCCTTGTCATTGCTCCTGGTGGCACTACTGGTGTGGAGATTTCCTCTAGATGCATGTCCTGAAGCTGGTAGCTTATCTGGTCCGAGTTTCCTTGTGTAGAAGTTGAAATGCTCGTGTACTCGGCTGGATCGGCTGTACCGGCTGGAATGTGCGAGGTACTGGCCGGAATGCCTTCAGGACTGGCCAAGTTGATCCCAGAGTCGGCGGCATCACCAAGGAGAACGGCGGTGTCATCCACGTTGCCAACAAGTGTGCTGGAAGCTTGGGCCTCTCCGCTGGCAATGCTGATCGGTCTGGTCCTATTGGTCGAGGGTCCGGCGGTACTGCTTGGGCCGGCAGGCGTGCCAAATAGCCCGGCTGTCTCGGGCAAGCTTCCTGGTCGGCCAGTCTGGTCTCCTGGCTGGACATACAACCTGATGTCCTCATCATCCCCTCCCTCTTCAGTAGGTTTTGTCCTCAAAACTGGTTCATCTGCATGGAAAGGGGCTAAGTCAGTTACGTTGAACATGTTGGACACATTAAACTCACCTGGAAGCTCGATCTGGTAGGCATTGTTGTTGATCCTCTCCAGCACTCTGAATGGTCCATCTCCTCTGGTGCTAGCTTGGAACTCCTCAGGTTGGGGAACCTCTCCTGCCGTAGGTGTAGCCACACCCAATCGCCTGGTTGAAAGATCACCTCCTTTCTTTCCTTGTTCGCATGAGTCACGTACTGCCTGATCCTCTTCTTCAAGTTCTCTGCTACCTTCTGGTGTAACTTCCTTATGAATTCTGCCTTGGATGCTCCGTTGAGGTTGGTCATCTCTGCTGGTGGCAGTGGCGTTTGCTCCAATGGGGTGAGAGGGTTGAAGCCGTATACTACTCCAAATGGTGTCTTCTTGGTTGCTGAGTGCACGGATCGGTTGTAAGCAAACTCTATGAATGGCAGGCACTCCATCAAGTCTTGAGGTTCTTCCCTAGTGTAGTCCTGAGAAGAGTTGATAGTGTCCTGTTGACAACTTCAGTTTGCCCATCGGTTTGAGGATGGCAGGTGGTAGAGAAGAGTAGCTTCGTGTCTAGTTTCCTCCAAAGGGTCCTCTAGAAATGGCTGAGGAACTTGGTGTCCCTATTTGATATGATGGTTCTTGGCACTCCATGAAGCCGTACTATCTCCCTGAAGAACAGCTCGGCTGTTTGCGAGGCATCATTGACATTGGCACACAGAATGAAATGTGCCATCTTGGAGAATCTGCCAACCACTACAAAGATTGCATCCTTGTGGTTGATCTTGGGCAGTCCTAGTACAAAGTCCATTGATATATCCACCCATGGATGCGTCGGTATGGGCAGTGGGAGATACAACCCATGAGGTTGCACTCGGGACTTTGCCTTCTTGCAAGTGATGCACCTTGCACAATGAGCACTGTCCTCTTGATGTGTGGCCAGTAGAAGTGCTCTTTGACCACTGCTAGAGTCTTGTCGACACCAAAGTGGCCCATGAGTCCTCCTCCATGAGTTTCTCGGATGATAAGCTCCCTTAATGATCCTTGTGGTATGCACATCCTTCTCTCTCGGAACAAGAATCCCTAATGGATGTAAAACTTGCCATGACTCCCTGTGCCTCACTCCTTGTAGCTCTCAGCAAAGTCAGGATCATCCTTGTATAGGTCCTTGATGTGCTCGAATCCTAGGACCTTTGCCTCCATGGTTGATATGAAGGCAAACCTCCTTGATAGTGCATCGGCTACCACATTGTCTTTGCCCTTCTTGTACTTGATGACGTACGGGAAGGTCTCTATGAACTCCATCCACCTGGCATGTCTCCTCTTGAGATTGGTTTTCCCCTGAGGTGTTTGAGAGTCTCATGATCAGTGTGGATCACAAACTCCTTGGACAACAAGTAATGCTGCCAAGCCTCCAATGCTCGGACAAGGGCATAAAGCTCCTTTTCATAAGTGGGGTAGTTCAGTGAGGCACCACCTAGCTTCTCACTGAAGTATGCCACTGGTCTCCCTCCTTGGGTTAGCACTGCTCCTATGCCTATTCCAGAGGCATCACACTCCACTTCAAACGTCTTGTTGAAGTCGGGCAGGACTAGCACTGGTGCATGTGCAAGGCTTTCCTTCAAGGCCTGGAATGTCTTTTCCTGAGCTTCTCCCCAGCTGAATCCCACGTTCTTCTTCACTACTGCCGTCAATGGTGAGGCAATACTGCTGAAGTTGGGCACGAATCTCCTATAGAAGCTGGCCAATCCGTGGAAGCTCCTCACTTGGCTGATGTTGCCTGGTGTTGGCCATTCTTGTATGGTTCGAATCTTCTCTTCATCAACCTGTAGGTCCTGTGAACTTACAACAAAACTTAAAAAGACAAGTTTATCAGTACAAAAGATGCACTTCTTGAGATTGGCATAAAGCACTTCTTGAGATTGGCATAAAGCTCTTCTTGTTGAAGGGTTTTAAGTACCATCTCAAGATGTGTGAGGTGTTCCCGTAGACACTTACTATAAACTAATATATCATCAAAGTAAACCACTACAAACTTACTGATGTACGCCCTAAGAACTTGGTTCATAAGGCGCATGAAGGTGCTTGGGGCATTAGTCAAGCCGAATGGCATGACTGTCCACTCGTAGAGCCCTTGCTTTGTCTTGAAAGCAGTCTTCCATTCATCACCTTCCTTCATCCTGACCTGGTGGTATCCACTCTTGAGGTCTATCTTGGAGAAGACCGTGGCTCCACTCAGCTCATCTATCATGTCATCCAGCCGTGGTATTGGATGCCGGTACTTGACTGTGATGTTGTTGATTGCTCGGCATTCCATGGACATTCGCCAAGTCCCATCCTTCTTGGGCACTAGTAGCACTGGTACGGCACATGGACTGAGGCTCTCTCGAACATAGCCTTTCTCCAGGAGCTCCTTGACTTGCTTCTCAAGCTCCTTGGACTTGATACAAGCCTTGATTCAAGGATGTATGCGTGTGGGCTGTTTGGAGAAGTTTAGGTGAGAAACTCGACCTTAGACTCCTTGGATAGGGGTTTTTGGGTTGGTATTTGATGGAAAGGTGAAGTGAACCACACGAGGGGTGATGAACCTCATGATAAATCACAAACTTAGAGCTAGGAGGGCTGGTCTCAACTAGATTCTAAGCGCACATGATTCTTGAGAGAAAACTTGTTGGGGAAAAAGTTCTATCTTTATTAATATCAAAAAGGTTGTCGAACTACAATGCTGGAAGGAGCCTTATTAATATGCTCGACAGCTTGACCTTCTAGGGTCGACTCGAATAAGAAAAGGAAAACTTATAAAACTGCACAAAAGGAAAAGATACAAAAGTGTATAATCGAAAAAAGAACCTATTCCTAAAATATCTTTGACTCAATAAAAGTAAATATTCTAGATCCTACCCTGCAAAACAGAAAGAGGCATATATTCGAATTGAAACTTACCTTAACTTTCCTCATGGCCAAGAAATGGAAGGTGGCTGTCCTTGTGGCATGCACGCGCCTTGCTCCTAGTCTTCGAGTTGGAGTAGGGTTAAGAATCTTTGGGCCCTGACCTCTTTTGCCACTAAAGCCCAAGTCTCTGATGTCCCTTGTGTTGTTGAGAAACCATTGGACTCTTCCTTGCACTTTTGGCCCATTGTCCTTAGTCGATCCTCCTCTAGGAGCTTGTCGACCCATAAGCTGAATTTGTGGAAAAGTGCCCTTGATCTGCTTCTTGTCATTGCTCCTTGAGGTACCACTGGTGTAGAGACTTCCTCTAGGTGCATGTCCTAGAGCTGGTAGCTCATTTGGTCCGAGTCTTCTTGTGTAGAAGTGGAAATGCGCGTGTACTCGGCTGGATCGGCTGTACCGGCTGGATTGTGTGAGGTACTGGCCGGAATCCCTTCAGGACCGGCCAACTTGATCCCGGAGTTGGCGGCATCACCAGAGGGACCGGCGATGTCATCCATGTCGCCACCAAGTGTGCCGGAAGCTTGGCCCCTCCGTCGGCAATGCTGGTTGCTCTGGTCCTTGTGGTCGAGGGTCCGGCGGTACTGCTTGGGCCGGCAGGCATGGTAGATGTTCCGGCTGTGATATAAGCCTTGATTCAAGGATGTATACGCGTGGGCTGTTTGGAGAACTTTAGGTGAGAAACTCTACCTTAGACTTCTTGGATAGAGGTTTTTGGGTTGGTATTCGATGGAAAGGTGAAGTGAACCACACGAGGGGTGATGAACCTCGTGATATATCACAAACTTAGAGCTAGGAGGGCTGGTCTCAACTAGATTCTAAGCGCATAAGATTCTTGAGAGAAAACTTGTTGGGAAAAAAGTTTTATCTTTATTAATATCAAAAAGATTGTCGAACTACAATGCTGGAAGGAGCCTTATTAATATGCTCGACAGCTTGGCCTTCTAGGATCGACCCAAATAAGAAAAGGAAAACTTACAAAAGTGCACAAATGGAAAAGATACAAAAGTGCATAACCGAAAAAGGACCTATTCCTAAAATCTCTTTGACTCAATAATAGTAAATATTCTAGATCCTACCCTACAAAACAGAAAGAGACATGTATTCGAATTAAAACTTATCTTAACTTACCTCATGCCAAGAAATGGAAGGTTGCCATCCTTGTGGCATGCACGGGCCTTGCTCCTAGTCTTCGACTTAGAGTAGGGTTAAGAATCTTTGGGCCCTGACTTCTCTTGCCACTAAAGCCCAAGTCTCTGATGTCCCTTGTGTTGTTGAGAAGCCATTGGACTCTTCCTTGCATTTTTGGCCCATTGTCCTTAGTCGATCTTCCTCTAGGAGCTTGTCGACCCATAAGCTGAATTTGTGGAAGTGTGCCCTTGATCTACTTCTTCTCATTGCTCCTTGAGGTACCACTGGTGTAGATACTTCCTCTAGGTGCATGTACTGGAACTGGTAGCTCATTTGGTCCGAGTCCTCTTGTGTAGAAGTGGAAATGTGCGTGTACTCGGCTCGATCGGCTGTACCGGCTGGATTGTGCGAGGTACTGGCTGGAATGCCTTCAAGACCGGACTAGTTGATCCCGGAGTTGGCGGCATCACCAGAGGGACCGGCGGTGTCATCCACGTCGCCACCAAATGTGCCGGAAGCTTGGACCTCTCCACCGGCAATGCTGGTTGCTCTGGTCCTTGTGGTCGAGGGTCCGGCGGTACTGCTTGTGCCGGCAGGCGTGCCAGATGGTCCGGCTGAAACGGGCAAGCTTCCTGGTCGGCCAGTCTGGTCTCATGGCTGGATGTATGACCTGATGTCCTCATCATCCCCTCCCTCTTCAGTAGGTTTTGTCCTCAAAACTGGTTCATCCTAATGGAAAGGGGCTAAGTCAGTAACATTGAATGTATTGGACACATTAAACTCACCTGGGAGCTCGATCCGGTAGGCGTTGTTGTTGATCCTCTCGAGCACTCTGAATGGTCCATCTCCTCTTGGTGCTAGCTTGGAACTCCTTAGGTTTGGGAACCTCTCCTGCCGTAGGTGTAGCCACACCCAATCGCCTGGTTGAAAGATCACCTCCATTCTTCCTTTGTTGGCATGAGTCACGTACTGTCTGGTCCTCTTCTCCAAGTTTTCTGCTACCTTCTGGTGTAATCTTCTTATGAACAATGCCTTCGATGCTCCGTTGAGGTTGGTCATCTCAGCTGGTGGTAGTGGTGTTTGCTCTAATGGGGTGAGAAGGTTGAAGCCGTATACTACTTCAAATGGTGTCTTCTTGGTTGCTGAGTGCACGGCTCGGTTGTAAGCGAACTCTATGAATGGCAGACATTCCACCCATGTCTTTAGGTTCTTCCCTAGTGTAGTTCTGAGAATAGTTGATAGTGTCTTGTTGACAACTTCAGTTTGGCCATCGGTTTGAGGATGGCAGGTGGTAGAGAAGAGTAGCTTCGTGCCTAGCTTTCTACAAAGGGTCCTCCAGAAGTGGCTGAGGAACTTGGTGTCCCTGTCTGATACGATGGTCCTTGGCATTCCATGAAGCCGTACTATCTCCGTGAAGAACAGCTCAGCCGTTTGAGTGGCATCATTGACATTGGCACATGGAATGAAGTGTGCCATCTTGGAGAATCTATCCACCACTACAAAGATTGCATCTTTGTTGTTGATCTTGGGCAGACCTAGAAGAAAGTCCATTGAGATGTCCACCCATGGATGTGTGGGTATGGGCAGTGGGAGATACAACCCGTGAGGTTGCACTCGGGACTTTGCCTTCTTGCAAGTGATGCATCTTGCACAATGAGCTTCTACTGTCCTCTTGATGTGTGGCCAGTAGAAGTGCTCCTTGACCACTGCTAGAGTCTTGTCGACACCAAAGTGGCCCATGAGTCCTCCTCCATGAGCTTCTCGGATGATAAGCTCCCTTAATGATCCTTGTGGTATGCACAGCCTTCTTTCTCGGAACAAGAATCTCTCATGGATGTAGAACTTGCCATGACTCTCTGTGCCACACTCCTTGTAGCTCTCAGCAAAGTCAGGATCATCCTTGTATAGGTCCTTGATGTGCTTGAATCCTAGGACCTTTGCCTCCATGGTTGATAACAAGGCAAACCTCCTTGATAGTGCATCGGCTACCATATTGTCTTTGCCCTTCTTGTACTTGATGTCGTATGGGAAGGTCTCTATGAACTCCATCCACCTGGCATGTCTCCTCTTGAGATTGGTTTGCCCTCTGAGGTGTTTGAGAGTCTCATGATCAGTGTGGATCACAAACTCCTTGCACAACAAGTAATGCTGCCAAGTCTCCAATGCTCGGACAAGGGCATAAAGCTCCTTGTCATAAGTGGGGTAGTTCAGTGAGGCACCACCTAACTTGTCATTGAAGTATGCCATTGGTCTCCCTCCTTGGGTTAGCACTGCTCCTATGCCTATTCCAGAGGCGTCACACTCCACTTCAAATGTCTTGTTGAAGTCGGGCAGGACTAGCACTGGTGCATGTGTAAGGCTGTCCTTCAAGGCCTGGAATGCCTTCTCCTGAGCTTCTCCCCAGCTGAATCCCATGTTCTTCTTCACTACTACCGTCAGTGGTGAGGCAATACTGCTGAAGTTGGGCACGAATCTCCTATAGAAGCTGGCCAGTCCGTGGAAGCTCCTTACTTGGCTGATGTTGCCTGGTGTTGGCCATTCTTGTATGGCTCGAATCTTCTCTTCATCAACCCGTAGGCCCTGTGAACTTACAAAAAAACCTAAAAAGACAAGTTTATCAGTACAAAAGATGCATTTCTTGAGATTGGCATAGAGCTCTTCTTGTCGAAGGGTTTTAAGTACCATCTCAAGATGTGTGAGGTATTCCCGTAGGCACTTACTATAAACTAGTATGTGATCAAAGTAAACCACTACAAACTTACTGATGTACGCCCTAAGAACTTGGTTCATAAGGCGCATGAAGGTGCTTGGGGCATTAGTCAAGCCAAATGGCATGACTGTCCACTCGTAGAGCCTTTGCTTTGTCTTGAAAGCAGTCTTCAATTCATCACCTTCTTTCATCCTGACCTGGTGGTATCCACTCTTGAGGTCTATCTTGGAGAAGACCGTGGCTCCACTCAGCTCATCTATCATGTCATCCAGCCGTGGTATTGGATGCCGGTACTTGACAGTGATGTTGTTGATTGCTCGGCAGTCCACACACATTCGCCAAGTCCCATCCTTCTTGGGCACTAGTAGCACTGGTACGGCACATGGACTGAGGCTCTCTCGAACATATCCTTTCTCCAGGAGCTCCTTGACTTGCTTCTCAAGCTCCTTGGACTCCTCTGGACTCATCCTATAGGCTGGCCGGTTGGGCAGGGCTGCTCTGGGCACTAAATCAATCTGGTGTTCTATGCCACGTAAAGGAGGCAAGCCTGCTGGTATCTCCTCTAGAAATACATCCTGGAACTTGTTGAGGAGAGTTGCTATTTCAGGAGGTAGCTCTACCTGTTCTTTTTCTACATTCAACAATTCTTTGAAAACCATTAGTAACATTAAATCCTTGGAGGCTAAAGCTCTCCGGACATGGCTTGGTTGAATAAGAAAATTAGACTTGATAAGTTTCTTTTCCTTACTCATTTGGAGTTGTAGCTCGTGTACCTGGGCAGGTGTAAGAGGGGCCAAGCTGACCTTTCTTTTGTCATGCACAAAAGTGTAGAGATTGGTTTGGCCATCATGCCTGGTCTCTTTGTCAAACTGCCATGGTCTTCCTAGAAGAAGATGACCAGCTTGCATGGGCACCACGTCGCACACGACTTGGTCTTGGTACTTGCCCACACTGAATGGCATAGTGACTTGCTCATGGATTTTGAGCTCCACTTTGTCATCCAGCCATCTCAGTCTATATGGTCGAGGATGTCTTGTCTTCTCTAGACCTAGCTTATCAACCATATATGCACTAGCAACGTTAGTGCAAGAATCACCATCTATGATGAGGTTACATACCTTGCCCTTGATGGTGCAACGGCTGTGGAAGATGTTCTCCCTTTGGATGGTCTCTGAAGGATCCACCATTGCATTGAGGATACGTCTAGTGACCAGCACTTCCCCCACATCAGGGTACTCAATGTCACCATATTCCTCTTCTAGTTCATAGTCCTCTTCATCTTGGGACTCATATTCTCCAGCCTCCGTAATCAACATGACCCGGTTGTTTGGGCACTCCCTTGAGATGTGTCCATGACCCCTACACTTGAAACAAGTGATTTCACGTGATCTTTGAGGGTTAGAAGTCTTACCAGGCTCTCTCTGGTCACGGGTGGGTTCAGGAGGCTTGCACTTGAACCTTGACTCGATCTCTATGCTCTTGCCTTTGTCTACGGGCTTGGGCATGTTGCTTGGTGCCCAAGGTGTCTTAGGCTTGCTGCAGATGTCTTGGCTCTTATGTTTGAAGTGCTGCTCAGCGTGGACAGATAGGTGGAACAAGTCTTTGAAGTCATTGTAGATTTGCCTTTCCACCTTGCGGCTGATTCTTTCTTGGAGTCCATCCAAGAATTGTGCCATCAATGCTTCTTCATCATCATTGAGCTCAAATCTGTTCCTTAGCTTCTAGAACTCTTCATAGTACTCCTCTACTGATCTAGTACCCTGCTTAAGAGTACGAAAACGATGTTGGAAGTCTCTATGAAAGTAAGGTGGAACAAACCTTTGCCGCATGAGGTCTTTCATGTCGACCCATGAGTCTATGGGCCTCATTCTCTTCCTCCTTCTGTCAGATACCTCACGATCCCACCAGATGAGGGCATTGTCCGTGAGTTGTGCTACTCCCATTGAGACTCTCCTAGGTCCTGGTTGGTTGTAATGATCAAAGATATGATCCATTCTTTTTTCCCAATCTAGGTAAGCCTCGGGGTCTACTTTTCCTGCAAAACTAGGAGGAGTTAGCTTAACATCAGGATGAGTTACCCGGTTGTAGGTGTGTTCATCTCCATCCTCATGATGTCTAGGAGGCATCCTTGGTCTCTGGTGAAGACCATATGGCTCAAAGCCATCATCTTCTGCCTCTGGTTGCCGTGGAGGTCCTCTCGGCCTATGGTGATAGTTATGAGATGGTGTGTCCTCATCTCCATCTAGCTGGGGTTCCTCTTGTTCGTGCCGTGTCCTAAGGTGCTCGGGACCCTAAGGACGGTCTTGCTCAGCTCTCACGTGCCTTACGGTCTGGAATCTCACAGGCCTCTCCACGCGCTCCAATCTCTCGCCTATGGATGCGAGTTATGTTTGGAGTGTGGTGAACATGGCCATCATGGCGTCGGCTGCATCTCTATTTTCTTCTCCCATTGCGTACTACAAGGAAGAAAACAAGTTATGCTACTCCTAAATAATGGAAATATGAATTAAACAAAAAGGAAAACGTGAATGGCAATGCAAAAGTGAATCTAAATCCTAGTGATACACGTAGAAGGCTAGATGCACTCGGTTTGGAGTTTGATGTTATTTTTTTATTTTTCTTGAATGCGACTTAAACTAATGCAAGAACTAAAAACAAAACAAGCTAAAGGATAGAAACAACCTGGTTTAGGAGCTTAATGCTCTGATACCAAAATGATACAAGCCTTGATTCAAGGATGTATGTGCGTGGGCTGTTTGGAGAAGTTTAGGTGAGAAACTCGACCTTAGACTCCTTGGATAGGGGGTTTTGGGTTGGTATTCGATGGAAAGGTGAAGTGAACCACACGAGGGGTGATGAACCTCGTGATAAATCACAAACTTAGAGCGAGGAGGGCTGGTCTCAACTAGATTTAAGCGCACAAGATTCTTGAGAGAAAACTTGTTGGGGGAAAAAGTTCTATCTTTATTAATATCAAAAAGGTTGTAAAACTACAATGCTGGAAGGAGCCTTATTAATATGCTCGACAGCTTGACTTTCTAGGGTCGACTCAAATAAGAAAAGGAAAACTTACAAAAGTGCACAAAAGGAAAAGATACAAAAGTGTATAGTCGAAAAAAGGACCTATTCCTAAAATGTCTTTGACTCAATAAAAGTAAATATTCTAGATCCTACCCTGCAAAACAGAAAGAGGCATATATTCGAATTGAAACTTACCTTAACGTACCTCATGGCCAGGAAATGGAAGGTGGCCATCTTTGTGGCATGCACGCGCCTTGCTCCTAGTCTTCGACTTGGAGTAGGGTTAAGAATCTTTGGGCCCTGACCTCTCTTGCCACTAAAGCCCAAGTCTCTAATGTCCCTTGTGTTGTTGAGAAGCCATTGGACTCTTCCTTGCACTTTTGGCCCATTGTCCTTAGTCGATCTTCCTCTAGGAGCTTGTCGACCCATAAGCTGAATTTGTGGAAGAGTGCCCTTGATCTGCTTCTTGTCATTGCTCCTTGAGGTACCACTGGTGTAGAGACTTCCTCTAGGTGCATGTACTGGAGCTGGTAGGTCATTTGGTCCGAGTCTTCTTGTGTAGAAGTGGAAATGCGCGTGTACTCAGCTGGATCGGCTTTACCGGCTGGATTGTGCGAGGTACCGGCCGGAATGCCTTCAAGACCGGCCAAGTTGATCCCGGAGTTGGCGGCATCACCAGAGGGACCGACGGTGTCATCTACATCGCCACCAAGTGTGCAGGAAGCTTGGGCCTCTCTGCCGGCAATGCTGGTTGCTCTGGTCCTTGTGGTCGAGGGTCCGGCGGTACTGCTTGGGCCAGCAGGCGTGCCAGATGGTCCGGCTGTCTCGGGCAAGCTTCCTGGTCGGCCCGTATGATCTCCTGGTTGGATGTACGACCTGATGTCCTCATCAGGACTCCTCTAGACTCATCCGGTAGGCTGGCCGATTGGGCAGGGCTGCTCTGGGCACTAGATCGATCTGGTGTTCTATGCCACGTAAAGGAGGCAAGCCTGCTGGTATCTCCTCTGGAAACACATCCTGGAACTTGTTGAGGAGAGTTGCTACTTCAGGAGGTAGCTCTACCTGTTCTTTCTCTATATTCAACACTTCTTTGAAAACCATTAGTAGCATTAGATCCTTCGACGCTAAAGCTCTCCGGACATGACTTGGTTGAATGAGAAAATTATATTTAATGAGCTTCTTTTCCTTACTCATTTGCTGTTGAAGCTCATGTACCTGGGCAGGTGTGAGAGGAGCTAGGCTGACCATTCTCTTGTCATGCACGAAAGTGAAGAGATTGGTTCGGCCATCATGTCTGGTCTCCTTATCAAACTGCCATGGCCTTCCTAGTAGAAGATGGCCAGCTTGCATGGGCACCACGTCGCTTATGACTTGCTCATGGATCTTGAGCTCCACTCTGTCATCGAGCCATCTCAGTCTATATGGTCGAGGATGCCTTGTCTTCTCTAGACCTAGCTTATCAACCATATATGCACTAGCAACGTTAGTGCAAGAACCACCATCTATGATGAGGTTACATACCTTGCCCTTGATGGTGCAACGGCTGTGGAAGATGTTCTCCCTTTGGATGGTCTCTGAAGGATCCACCATTGCACTGAGGATGCGTCTAGTGACCAGCACTTCCCCCAAATCAGGATACTCAATGTCACCATATTCCTCTTCTGGTTCATAGTCCTCTTCATCTTGGGACTCATATTCTCCAGCCTCCGTAATCAGCATGACCCGGTTGTTTGGGCACTCCCTTGAGATGTGTCCACGACCCCTACACTTGAAACAAGTGATGTCACGTGATCTTTGAGGGATAGAAGACTTACTAGGCTCTCTCTGGTCACGGGTGGGTTCAGGAGACTTGCTCTTAAACCTTGACTCGATCTCTATGATCTTGCCTTTGTCTACAGGCTTGGGAATGTTGCTTGGTGCTCAAGGCGTTTTAGGCTTGCTGCGGATGTCTTGGCTCTTACGCTTGATGTGCTGCTCAGCCTGGACAGATAGGTGGAACAAGTCTTTGAAGTCATTGTAGATTTGCCTTTCCACCTTGCGGCTGACTCTTTCTTGGAGTCCATCCAAGAATTGTGCCATCAATGCTTCTTCATCATCATTGAGCTCCAGTTTGTTCCTTAGCTTCTCGAACTCTTCATAGTACTCCTCTACTGATCTGGTACCCTGCTTAAGAGTACGAAAACGACGTTGCAAGTCCCTATGAAAGTAAGGTGGAACAAGCCTTTGTCGCATGACATCCTTCATGTCGACCCATGAGTCTATGGGCCTCATTCTTTTCCTCCTTCTGTCAGATATCTCACGATCCCACCATATGAGGGCATTGTCCGTGAGTTGTGCTACTGCCATTGAGACTCTCCTAGGCCCTGGTTGGTTGTAATGATCAAAGATATGATCCATTCTTTTCTCCCAATCTAGGTAAGCCTCGGGGTCTACTTTTCCTGCAAAACTTGGAGGAGTTAGCTTAACATCAGGATGAGTTACCCGGTTTTAGGCGTGTTCATTTCCATCCTCATGATGTCTAGGAGGCATCCTTGGTCTCTGGTGAAGACCATATGGCTCGAAACCATCATCTTCTGCCTTTGGTTGCCGTGGAGGTCCTCTCGGCCTATGGTGATAGTTATGAGGTTGTGTGTCCTCATCTCCATCTGGCTGGGGCTCCTCCTGTTCGTGCCATGTCCTAAGGTGCTCAGGACCCTCAGGACGGTCTTTCTCAGCTCTCACGTGCCTTATGGCCTGGAATCTCACAGGCCTCTCCACGCGCTCCAATCTCTCGCCTATGGATGCGAGTTGCGTTTGGAGGGTGGTGAACATGGCCATCATGGCTTCGGTTGCTTCTCTATTTTCTTCTGCTATTGCGTACTACAAAGATAGAAGACAAGTTATGCTGCTCCTAAATTATTAGGAGGATTTTCTTTTATAAGGGGGATTCGAAAAAGTGCCAAAAGAAAAAAATCTAAGAATTGGAAATTCGAAAATAAGAAGATTTGAATAAAAAAAGAAACTTTCTTGACAACTATTGCTAGCTGTCCAATTCGAATCCTTTTGCTATTTCTCCTATTTTCTTTTTCTTTTCTTTTTAATTTAACTTAAATTTAATGGAAATATGATTCTAACAAAAAGGAAAGTCGAAAATAGCAATGCAAGAATGATTCTAGAACCTAGTGATGCACGTAGAACTAGATGCACTCGGTATGAACTTAGATGTTATGTTTTTTTTATTTTCTTGAATGAAACTTAAACTATGCAAGAACAAGAAACAAGACAAGTTAGAGGATAGAAACAACCTGGTTTAGGAGCTTTAAGCTCAGATACCAAAATGATACAAGCCTCGATTCAAGGCTTATATGCTTGTGGACTGTTTGAAGAAGGTTAGGTGAGAAACTCGACCTTAGACTTCTTGGATAGGGGATTTTGGGTTGGTATTCGATGGAAAGGTGAAGTGACCAACACGAAGGGTGATGAACCTCGTGATAAATCACAAACTTAGAGCTAGAAGGGCTGGTCTCAACTAGGTTCTAAGCGCACAAGCTTCTTTGAGAGAAAAACTTGTAAAGAAAATTCAATCTTTATTAATTAGCAAAAAGGTTGTCGAACTACAATGCTGGAAGGAGCCTTATTAATATGCTCAACAGCTTGACCTTCTAGGGCCGACTCAAATAAAGAAAAGGAAAGTTTACAAAAGTGCACAAATGGAAAAGATACAAAAGTGCATAACCAAAAAAGGACCTATTCCTAAAATGTTCTTGACTCAAAAATGTAAACAATCTAGATCCTACCCTGCAAAACAGAAAGAGGCATATATTCGAATTGAAACTTACCTTACTTACCTCACGACCAAGAAATGGAAGGTAGCCGTCCTTGTGGCATGCACGCGCCTTGCTCCTAGTCTTCGACTTGGAGTAGGGTTAAGAATCTTTGGGTCCTGACCTCTCTTGCCACTAAAGCCCAAGTCTCTGAAGTCTCTTGCATTGTTGAGAAGCCATTTGACTCTTCTTTGCACTTCTGGCCCATTGTCCTTAGTCGATCTTCCTCTAGGAGCTTGTCGACCCATAAGCTGAACTTGTGGAAGAGTGCTCTTGATCTGCTCCTAGTCATTGCTCCTGGTGGCACTACTGGTGTGGAGACTTCCTCTAGATGCATGTCCTGAAGCTGGTAGCTTATATGGTCCGAGTTTCCTTGTGTAGAAGTTGAAATGCTCGTGTACTCGGCTGGATCGGCTGTACCGGCTGGAATGCACGAGGTACTGGCCGGAAGGCCTTCAGGACCGGCCAAGTTGATCTTGGAGTCGGCGGCATCACCAAGGGGACCGGCGGTGTCATCCACGTCGCCACCAAGTGTGCCGGAAGCTTGGGCCTCTCCGCCGGTAATGCTGATCGGTCTGGTCCTATTGGTCGAGGGTCCCCCGGTACTGCTTGGGCCGGCAGGCATGCCAAATGGCCTGGCTGTCTCGGGCAAGCTTCCTGGTTGGCCAGTCTGGTCTTCTGGCTGGACATACGACCTGATGTCCTCATCACTACTCCAAGTCAAAGACTAGGAGCAAGGCGCGTGCATGCCACAAGGGCGGCCACCTTCCATTTCTTGGCCGTGAGGTAAGAAAGGTAAGTTTTCAATTCGAATATATGCCTCTTTCTGTTTTGCAGGGTAGGATCTAGATTGTTTACATTTTGAGTCAAAGACATTTTAGGAATAGGTCCTTTTTCGGTTATGCACTTTTGTACATTTTCCATTTGTGCACTTTTGTAAACTTTCCTTTTCTTTCTTTGAGTCGACCCTAGAAGGTCAAGCTGTCGAGAATATTAATAAGGCTCCTTCCAACATTGTAGTTCGACAACCTTTTTGATATTAATAAAGTAGAACTTTCTTCCTACAAGCTTTCTCTCAAAAGAGACTTGTGCGCTTAGAACCTAGTTGAGACCAGACCTCCTTGCTCTAAGTTTGTGATTTATCACGAGGTTCACCCTTCCATCAAATACCAACCCAAAAACTTCTATCCAAGAAGTCTAAGGTCGAGTTTCTCACCTAGCCTTCTCCAAACAGCCCACGCACATATAAGCCTTGAATCGAGGCTTGTATCATTTTGGTATCAGAGCTTAAAGCTCCTAAACCAGGTTGTTTCTATCCTTTAGTTAGTTTTGTTTTTAGTTATTGCATTAGTTTCAGTCGCATTCAAGAAAAAAAAAACATCAAACCCCAAACCGAGTGCATCTAGCTTCTACGTGTATTACTAGGGCTTAGATTCACTTTTGCATTACAATTTACGTTTTCCTTTTTGTTTGAATCATATTTCAATTATTTTTAAGTAAAATTAAAAAGAAAAGAAAAAGAAAATAGGAAAAATACCAAAAAAATTCGACCAAGACAGCAAGCACAAGTTGTAGGAAGTTTCCATTTTTCTAAACTTTCCATTTTTCAGGTTTTTCCTTTTTCTCAATTTTTCTTTTTTTGCAATTTTCGAATTCCCCTATAAAAAACCCTCCTAATCCACTTAGGAGCAAAATAACTTGTCTTCTTTCTTTGTCGTACGCAATGGCAGAAGAGAATAGAGAAGCAACCGAAGCCATGATGGCCATGTTCACCACCCTCCAAACGCAACTCGCATCCATAGGCGAGAGATTGGAGCGCGTGGAGAGGCCTGTGAGATTCCAGACCGTAAGGCACGTGAGAGCTGAGCAAGACCGTCCTTAGGGTCCCGAGCACCTTAGGACACGGCACGAACAAGAGGAACCCCAGCTAGATGGAGATGAGGACACACCATCTCATAACTATCACCATAGGCCGAGAGGACCTCCACGGCAACCATAGGCAGAAGATGATGGCTTTGAGCCATATGGTCTTCACCAGAGACCAAGGATGCCTCCTAGACATCATGAGGATGGAGATGAACACGCCTATAACCGGGTAACTCATCCTGATGTCAAGTTAACACCTCCTAGTTTTGCAGGAAAAGTAGACCCCGAAGCCTATCTTGATTGGGAGAGGAGGATGGACCACATCTTCGATCACTACAACCAACCAGGCCCTAGGAGAGTCTCCATGTCAGTAGCACAACTCATGGACAATGCCCTCATCTGGTGGGATCATGAGGTGTCTGACCAAAGGAGTAAAAGATTGAGTCCCGTAGACTCATGGGTCGACATGAAAGACCTCATGAGACAAAGGTTTGTTCCACCATATTTTCATAGAGATTTGCAACGTCGTTTTCGTACTCTTAAGCAGGGAACCAAATCAGTAGAGGAGTACTATGAAGAGTTTGAAAAACTAAGGAACAGGCTGGAACTCAATGACGATGAGGAAGCTTTGATGGCACAATTCTTGGATGGATTTCAAGAAAGAATCAGCCGCAAGGTGGAAAGACAAATCTACACTGACTTCAAAGACTTGTTCCACCTATCTGTCCAGGCAGAGCAGCACATCAAACGTAAGAGCCAAGACATCCGCAGCAAGCCTAAGACGCCTTGGGCACCAAGCAATATTCCCAAGCCCGTAGACAAAGGCAAAGGCATAGAGATCGATTCACGGTTCAAGAGCAAGCCTCCTGAGCCAACCTGTGACCAGAGAGAGCCTAATAAGTCCTCTAACCCTCAAAGATCACGTGACATTACTTGTTTCAAGTATAGGGGTCGTGGACACATCTCAAGGGAGTGTCCAAAAAACCGGGTCATGTTGATTACGGAAGCTGGAGAGTATGAATCCCAAGATGAAGAAGACTATGAACCAGAAGGAGAATACGGTGATATTGAGTACCCTGATGTGGGGGAGGTGCTGGTCACTAGACACATTCTCAGTGCAATGGTGGATCCCTCAGAGACCATCCAGAGGGAGAACATCTTCCACAGCCGTTGCACCATCAAGGGCAAGGTATGTAACCTCATCATAGATGGTGGTTCTTGCACTAACGTTGCTAGTGCGTACATGGTTGATAAGCTAGGTCTAGAGAAGACAAGGCACCCCCGACCATATAGACTGAGATGGCTCGATGATAAAGTGGAGCTCAAGATCCACAAGCAAGTCACTGTACCATTCAGTATGGGCAAGTACCAAGACCAAGTCGTGTGCGACGTGGTGCCCATGCAAGCTGGCCATCTTCTGCTAGGAAGGCCATGGCAGTTTGACAAAGAGACCAGGCATGATGGCCGAACCAATCTCTAAACTTTTGTGCATGACAAAAGAAAGGCCAGTCTAGCTCCTCTTACACCTGCCCAGGTACACGAGCTACAACTCCAAATGAGTAAGGAAAAGAAACTTATCAAGTCTAATTTTCTTATTCAACCAAGCCATGTCCGGAGAGCTTTAGCCTTGAAGGATTTAATGTTACTAATGGTCTTCATACAAATTTTGAGTATAGAACAGGAACAGGTAGAGCTACCTCCTGAAGTAGCAAACTCTCCTCAACAAGTTCCAGGATGTGTTCTCAGAGGAGATACCAGCAGGCTTGCTTCCTTTACGTGGCATAGAACACTAGATCGACCTAGTGCCTGAAGCAGCCCTTCCCAACCGGCCAGCCTACAGGATGAGTCCAGAGGAGTCTAAGAAGCTTGAGAAGTAACTCAAGGAGCTCCTGGAGAAAGGCTATGTTTGAGAGAGCCTCAGCCCATGTGCCGTACCAGTGCCACTAGTGCCCAAGAAGGATGAGACTTGGCGAATGTGCATGGACTACCGAGCAATCAACAACATCACAGTCAAGTACCGGCATCCGATACCACGGCTAGATGACATGCTAGATGAGCTAAGTGGAGCCACGGTCTTCTCAAAGATAGACCTTAAGAGTGGATACCACCAGGTCAGGATGAAGGAAGATGATGAATGGAAGACTGCTTTCAAGACAAAGCAAGGGCTCTACGAGTGGACAGTCATGCCATTCGGCTTGACTAAAGCCCCAAGCACCTTCATGCGCCTTATGAACCAAGTTCTTAGGGCGTACATCAGTAAGTTTGGTGTAGTTTATTTCGATGACATATTAGTCTATAGTAAATGCTTAAGGATCACCTCACACATCTTGAGTTGGTGCTTAAAACCCTTCGTGAAGAAGAGCTTTATGCCAATCTCAAGAAGTGCATCTTTTGTACTGATAAACTTGTCTTTTTAGGTTTTGTTGTAAGTTCACAGGACCTACATGTTGATGAAGAGAAGATTCGAGCCATACAAGAATGGCCAACACCAAGCAACATCAGCCAAGTGAGGAGCTTCCACGGACTGGCCAGCTTCTACAGAAGATTCATGCCCAACTTCAGCAGTATTGCCTCACCATTGACGATAGTAGTGAAGAAAAACGTGGGATTCAACTGGGGAGAAGCTCAGGAGAAGGCATTCCAGGCCTTGAAGGACAGCCTCACACATGCACCAGTGCTAGTCCTACCCGACTTCAACAAGACATTTGAAGTGGAGTGTGATGCCTCTGGAATAGGCATATCCCAAGGAGGGAGACCAGTGGTATACTTTAGTGAGAAGCCAGCCTACCGGATGAGTCCAGAGGAGTCTAAGGAGCTTGAGAAGCAACTCAAGGAGCTCCTGGAGAAAGGCTATGTTCGAGAGAGCCTCAGTCCATGTGCCGTTCCAGTGCTACTAGTGCCCAAGAAAAATGGGACTTGGCGAATGTGCGTGGACTGCCGAGCAATCAACAACATCACAGTCAAGTACCGGCATCCGATACCACGGCTGGATGACATGCTAGATGAGCTAAGTGGAGCCACGGTCTTCTCCAAGATAGACCTTAAGAGTGGATACCACCAGGTCAGGATGAAGGAAGGTGATGAATGGAAGACTGGTTTCAAGACAAAGCAAGGGCTCTACGAGTGGACAGTCATGCCATTCGGCTTGACTAATGCCCCAAGCACCTTCATGCACCTTATGAACCAAGTTCTTAGGACGTACATCAGTAAGTTTGTTGTAGTTTATTTCGATGACATATTAGTCTATAGTAAATGCTTAAGGGATCACCTCACACATCTTGAGTTGGTGCTTAAAACCCTTCGACAAGAAGAGCTTTATGCCAATCTCAAGAAGTGCATCTTTTGTACTGATAAACTTGTCTTTTTAGGTTTTGTTGTAAGTTCACAGGACCTACAGGTTGATGAAGAGAAGATTCGAGCCATACAAGAATGGCCAACACCAAGCAACATCAGCCAAGTGAGGAGCTTCCATGGACTGGCCAGCTTCTACAGAAGATTCATGCCCAACTTCAGCAGTATTGCCTCACCATTGACGACAGTAGTGAAAAAAAACGTGGGATTCAACTAGGGAGAATGATACAAGCCTTGATTCAAGGATGTATGCGCGTGGGCTGTTTGTAGAAGATTAGGTGAGAAACTCGACCTTAGGCTTATGGATAGAGGTTTTCTGGTTGGTAAACGATGGAAGGGTGAAGTGAACCACACGAGGGGTGATGAACCTCGTGATAAATCACAAACTTAGAGCTAGGAGGGCTGGTCTCAACTAGGTTCTAAGCGCACAAGTCTCTCTTGAGAGAAAGCTCGTAGGGAAAAAGTTCTACTTTATTAATAATCAAAAAGGTTGTCGAACTACAATGCTGGAAGGAGCCTTATTAATATGCTCGACAGCTTGACCTTCTAGGGTCGACTCAAACAAATAAAAGGAAAGTTTACAAAAGTGCACAAAAGGAAAAGATACAAAAGTGCATAACCGAAAAAGGACCTATTCCTAAAATGTTTTTGACTCAAAAATGTAAAGCAACTAGATCCTACCCTGCAAAACAGAAAGAGGCATATATTTGAATGTAAACTTACCTTAACTCACCTCACGGCCAAGAAATGGAAGGTGGCCGTCCTTGTGGCATGCACGCGCCTTGCTCCTAGTCTTCGACTTGGAGTAGGGTTAAATATCTTTGGGCCCTGACCTCTCTTGCCACTAAAGCCCAAGTCTCTGATGTTCCTTGTGTTTTTGAGAAGCCTTTGGACTCTAATTTGCTCTTCTGGCCCATTGTCCTTAGCTGCTCTTCCTCTAGAAGCTTGTCGACCCATAAGCTGAATTTGTGGAAGAGTGCTCTTGATCTGCTTCTTGTCATTGCTCCTGGAGGTACCACTGGTGTAGATACTTCCTCTAAGTGCATGTCCTGGAGCTGGTAGCTCATTTGGTCCGAGTCCTCTTGTGTAGAAGTGGAAGTGTGCGTGTACTCGGCTGGATGGCCTGTACCGGCTGGATTGTGCGCGGTACTGGCCGGAATGACTTCAGGACCGGCCAAGTTGATCCCGGAGTCGGCGGTGTCATCAGGGGGACCGGCGGTGTCATTCACGTCCCCACCAAGTGTGCCGGAAGCTTGGGCCTCTCCGCCGGCATGTTGACCGGTCTGGTCCTATAGGTCGAGGGTCCGGCGGTACTGTCTGGTCCGGCAGGCGTGCCAGATGGTCCTGCTGTCTCGGGCAAGCTTCCTGGTCGGCCAGTCTGGTCTCCTGGCTGGATGTACGACCTGATGTCCTCATCATTCCCTCCCTCTTCAGTAGGTTTTGTCCTCAAAACTGGTTCATCTGCATGGAAAGGGGCCAAGTCAGTAACATTAAACGTATTGGACACATTAAACTCACCTGGTAGCTCGATCCGGTAGGCGTTGTTGTTGATCCTCTCGAGCACTCTGAATGGTCCATCTCCTCTTGGTGCTAGCTTGGAACTCCTTAGGTTTGGGAACCTCTCCTGCCGTAGGTGTAGCCACACCCAATCGCCTGGTTGAAAGATCACCTCCTTTCTTCCTTTGTTGGCATGAGTCACGTACTGTCCGGTCCTCTTCTCCAAGTTCTCTGCTACCTTCTGGTGTAACCTCCTTATGAACTCTGCTTTGGATGCTCCGTTGAGGTTGGTCATCTCAGCTGGTGGCAGTGGTGTTTGCTCCAATGGGGTGAGAGGGTTGAAACCGTATACCACTTCAAATGGGGTCTTCTTGGTTGCTGAGTGCACGGCTCGGTTGTAGGCGAACTCAATGAATGGCAGGCACTCCACCCAAGTCTTTAGGTTCTTCCCTAGTGTTGTTCTGAGAAGAGTTGATAGGGTCCTGTTGACAACTTCAGTTTGGCCATCGGTTTGAGGATGGCAAGTGGTTGAGAAGAGTAGCTTCGTGCCTAGTTTTCTCAAAGGGTCCTCCAGAAATGGCTGAGGAACTTGGTGTCCCTATCTGATACGATGGTCCTTGGCACTCCATGAAGCCGTACTATCTCCCTGAAGAACAGCTCAGCTGTTTGTGTGGCATCATTGACATTGGCACATGGGATGAAATGTGCCATCTTGGAGAATCTGTCCACCACTACAAAGATTGCATCTTTGTGGTTGATCTTGGGCAGACCTAGAACAAAATCCATCGAGATGTCCACCCATGGATGTGTTGGTATGGGCAGTGGGAGATACAACCCGTGAGGTTGCACTCGGGACTTTGCCTTCTTGCAAGTAATGCATCTTGCACAATGTGCTTCTACTGTCCTCTTGATGTGTGGCCAGTAGAAGTGCTCCTTGACCACTGCTAGAGTCTTGTCGACACCAAAGTGGCCCATGAGTCCTCCTCCATGAGCTTCTCGGATGATAAGCTCCCTTAGTGATCCTTGTGGTATGCACAGCCTTCTTTCTCGGAACAAGAATCCCTCATGGATGTAGAATTTGCCATGACTCCCTGTGCTACACTCCTTGTAGCTCTCAGCAAGGTCAGGATCATCCTTGTATAGATCCTTGATGTGCTCGAATCCTAGGACCTTTGCCTCCATGGTTGATATCAAGGCAAACCTCCTTGATAGTGCATCGGCTACCACATTGTCTTTGCCCTTCTTGTACTTGATGATGTACGGAAGGTCTCTATGAACTCCATCCACCTGGCATGTCTCCTCTTGAGATTGGTTTGCCCTCTGAGGTGTTTGAGAGTCTCGTGATCAGTGTGGATCACAAACTCCTTGGACAGCAAGTAATGCTGCCAAGTCTCCAATGCTCGGACAAGGGCATAAAGCTCCTTGTCATAAGTGGGGTAGTTCAGTGAGGCACCACCTAGCTTCTCACTGAAGTATGCCACTGGTCTCCCTCCTTGGGTTAGCACTGCTCCTATGCCTATTCCAGAGGCATCACACTCCACTTCAAACGTCTTGTTGAAGTCGGGAAGGACTAGCACTGGTGCATGTGTAAGGCTGTCCTTCAAGGCCTGGAATGCCTTCTCCTGAGCTTCTCCCCAGCTGAATCCCACGTTCTTCTTCACTACTGCCGTCAGTGGTGAGACAATACTGCTGAAGTTGGGCACGAATCTTCTATAGAAGCTGGCCAGTCCGTGGAAGCTCCTTACTTGGCTGATGTTTCCTGGTGTTGGCCATTCTTGTATGGCTCGAATCTTCTCCTCATCAACCTGTAGGCCCTGTGAACTCACAACAAAACCTAAAAAGACAAGCTTATCAGTACAAAAGGTGCACTTCTTGAGATTGGCATAAAGCTCTTCTTGTCGAAGGGTTTTAAGGACCATCTCAAGATGTGTGAGGTGTTCCCGTAGGCACTTACTATAAACAAGTATGTCATCAAAATAAACTACTACGAACTTACTGATGTACGCCCTAAGAACTTGGTTCATAAGGCGCATGAAGGTGCTTGGGGCATTAGTCAAGCCAAATGGCATGACTGTCCACTCGTAGAGTCCTTGCTTTGTCTTGAAAGCAGTTTTCCACTCATCACCTTCCTTCATTCTTACCTGGTGGTATCCACTTTTGAGGTCTATCTTGGAGAAGACCGTGGCTCCACTCAGCTCATCTAGCATATCATCCAGTCGTGGTATCGGATGCCTATACTTGACTGTGATGTTGTTGATTGCTCGGCAGTCCACACACATGCGCCAAGTCCCATCTTTCTTGGGCACTAGTAGCACTGGTACAGCACATGGACTGAGGCTCTCTCGAACATATCCTTTCTCCAGGAGCTCCTTGACTTGCTTCTCAAGCTCTTTGGACTCCTCTGGACTCATCCGGTAGGCTGGCCGGTTGGGCAGGGCTGCTCCGGGCACTAGATCAATCTGGTGTTCTATGCCACGTAAAGGAGGCAAGCCTGCTGGTATCTCCTCTGGAAACACATCCTGGAATTTATTGAGGAGTGTTGCTACTTCATGAGGTAGCTCTACTTGTCCCTGTTCTATGCTCAACACTTCCTTGAAAACCATTAGTAACATTAAGTCCTTCGAGGCTAAAGCTCTCCGGACATGACTAGGTTGAATAAGAAAGTTAGACTTGACAAGTTTCTTTTCCTTACTCATTTGGAGTTGTAGCTCATGTACTTGGGCAGGTGTAAGAGGAGCTAGGCTGACCTTTCTCTTGTCATGCACGAAGGTGTAGAGATTGGTTCTGCCATCATGCCTGGTCTCTTTGTCAAACTGCCATGGTCTTCCTAGTAGAAGATGGCCAGCTTGCATGGGCACCACGTCGCACACGACTTGGTCTTGGTACTTGCCCACACTGAATGGCACAGTGACTTGCTCATGGATCTTGAGCTCCACTTTGTCATCAGCCATCTCAGTCTATATGGTCGAGGATGCCGTGTCTTCTCTAGACCTAGCTTATCAACCATATATGCACTAGCAACGTTAGTGCAAGAACCACCATCTATGATGAGGTTACATACCTTGCCCTTGATGGTGCAACGGCTGTGGAAGATGTTCTCCTTTGGATGGTCTCTGAAGGATCCACCATTGCATTGAGGATACGTCTAGTGACCAGCACTTCCCCCACATCAGGGTACTCAATGTCACCGTATTCTTCTTCTGGTTCACAGTCCTCTTCATCTTGGGGCTCATATTCTCCTGCCTCCGTAATCAGCATGACTCGGTTGTTTGGGCACTCCCTTGAGATGTGTCCACGTCCCCTGCACTTGAAACAAGTTATGTCACGTGATCTTTGAGGGTTAGAAGACTTACCAGGCTCTCTCTGGTCACGGGTGGGTTCAGGAGGCTTGCTCTTGAACCTTGACTCGATCTCTACGCTTTTGCCTTTGTCCACTGTCTTAGGCATGTTGCTTGGTGCCCAAGGTGTCTTAGGCTTGCTGCGGATGTCTTGGCTCTTACGTTTGATGTGCTGTTCAGCTTGCACAGATAGGTGGAACAAGTCCTTGAAGTCGTTGTAGATTTGCCTTTCCACCTTGCAGCTGATCCTTTCTTGGAGTCCATCCAAGAATTGCGCCATCAATGCTTCTTCATCATCATTGAGCTCCAATCTGTTCCTTAACCTCTCGAACTCTTCATAGTACTCCTCTACTGATCTGGTACCCTGCTTAAGAGTACGAAAACGTCGTTGCAAATCCCTATGAAAGTAAGGTGGAACATACCTTTGTCGCATGAGGTCTTTCATGTCGACCCATGAGTCTACGGGCCTCATTCTCTTCCTCCTTCTGTCAGATACCTCACGATCCCACCAGATGAGGGAATTGTCCGTGAGTTGTGCTACTGCCATTGAGACTCTCCTAGGTCCTGGTTGGTTGTAGTGATCAAAGATATGATCCATTCGCTTCTCCCAATCTAGGTAAGCCTCGGGGTCTACTTTTCCTGCAAAACTTGGAGGAGTTAGTTTAACATCAGGATGAATTACCCGGTTGTAGGTGTGTTCATCTCCATCCTCATGACGTCTAGGAGGCATTCTTGGTCTCTGGTGAAGACCATATGGCTCAAAGCCATCATCTTCTGCCTCTGGTTGCCGTGGAGGTCCTCTCGGCCTATGGTGATAGTTATGAGGTTGTGTGTCCTCATCTCCATCTGGCTGGGGTTCCTCCTGTTCGTGCCGTGTCCTAAGGTACTCAGGACCCTCAGGACGATCTGGCTCAGCTCTCACGTGCCTTATGGCCTGGAATCTTACTGGTCTCTCCACGCTCCAACCTCTCGCCTATGGATGCGAGTTGTGTTTGGAGTGTGGTGAACATGGCCATCATGGCTTCAGCTGCGTCTCTATTCTCTTCTCCCATGTGTCTACAAAGAAAGAAGACAATTAGGGTGCTCCTAAATTATTAGGAGAGTTTTCTTTTTATATGTGGTTTGAAAAAAATGCAAAAGGAAAAATTCTAAAGAAAGGAAATTCGAAAAAAGGAAACTTCCTAGACAACTTGTGCTAGCTGTCCAATTCGAATTCTTTTAGTATCTTTTCTATTTTCTTTTTCTTTTCTTTTTAATTAGACTTAAAAATAAAGGAAATATGACTTAAACAAAAAGGAAAACGTGTATGCAATGCAAAAAGTGAATCTAAACCCTAGTGATACACGTAGGAGGCTAGATGCACTCGGTTTGGAGTTTGAGGTTATTTTTTTGATTTTTCTTGAATGCGACTTAAACTAATGCAAGAACACAAAACAAAACAAGCAAAAGGATAGAAACAACCTGGTTTAGGAGCTTTAAGCTCTGATACCAAAATGATACAAGCCTTGATTCAAGGATGTATGCGCGTGGGCTGTTTGTAGAAGATTAGGTGAGAAACTCGACCTTAGGCTTCTGGATAGGGGTTTTCTGGTTGGTAAACGATGGAAGGGTGAAGTGAACCACACGAGGGTGATGAACCTCGTGATAAATCACAAACTTAGAGCTAGGAGGGCTGGTCTCAACTAGGTTCTAAGCGCACAAGTCTCTCTTGAGAGAAAGCTCGTAGGGAAAAAGTTCTACTTTATTAATAATCAAAAAGGTTGTCGAACTACAATGCTGGAAGGAGCCTTATTAATATGCTCGACAGCTTGACCTTCTAGGGTCGACTCAAATAAAGAAAAAGGAAAGTTTACAAAAGTGCACAAAAGGAAAAGATACAAAAGTGCATAACCGAAAAAGGACCTATTCCTAAAATGTTTTGACTCAAAAATGTAAAGCAACTAGATCCTACCCTGCAAAACAGAAAGAGGCATATATTCGAATGTAAACTTACCTTAACTCACCTCACGGCCAAGAAATGGAAGGTGGCCGTCCTTGTGGCATGCATGCGCCTTGCTCCTAGTCTTCGACTTGGAGTAGGGTTAAATATCTTTGGGCCTGACCTCTCTTGCCACTAAAGCCCAAGTCTCTGATGTTCCTTGTGTTTTTGAGAAGCCTTTGGACTCTAATTTGCTCTTCTGGCCCATTGTCCTTAGCTGCTCTTCCTCTAGAAGCTTGTCGACCCATAAGCTGAATTTGTGGAAGAGTGCTCTTGATCTGCTTCTTGTCATTGCTCCTGGAGGTACCACTGGTGTAGATACTTCCTCTAAGTGCATGTCCTGGAGCTGGTAGCTCATTTGGTCCGAGTCCTCTTGTGTAGAAGTGGAAGTGTGCGTGTACTCGGCTGGATGGCCTGTACCGGCTGGATTGTGCGCGGTACTGGCCGGAATGACTTCAGGACCGGCCAAGTTGATCCCGGAGTCGGCGGTGTCATCAGGGGGACCGGCGGTGTCATTCACGTCCCCAACAAGTGTGCCGGAAGCTTGGGCCTCTCCGCCGGCGATGTTGACCGGTCTGGTCCTATAGGTCGAGGGTCTGGCGGTACTGTCTGGTCCGGCAGGCGCGCCAGATGGTCCTGCTATCTCGGGCAAGCTTCCTGGTCAGCCAGTCTGGTCTCCTGGCTGGATGTACGACCTGATGTCCTCATCAGAGAAGCTCAGGAGAAGGCATTCCAGGCCTTGAAGGACAGCCTCACACATGCACCAGTGCTAGTCCTGCCCGACTTCAACAAGACATTTGAAGTGGAGTGTGATGCCTCTGGAATAGGCATATCCCAAGAAGGGAGACCAGTGGCATACTTCAGTGAGAAGCTAGGTGGTGCCTCACTGAACTACCCTACTTATGACAAGGAGCTTTATGCCCTTGTCCGAGCATTGGAGACTTGGAAGCATTACTTGCTGTCCAAGAAGTTTGTGATCCACACTGATCACGAGACTCTCAAACAGCTCAGAGGGCAAACCAATCTCAAGAGGAGACATGCCAGGTGGATGGAGTTCATAGAGACCTTCTCGTATGTCATCAAGTACAAGAAGGGCAAAGACAATGTGGTAGCCGATGCACTATCAAGGAGGTTTGCCTTGATATCCACCATGGAGGCAAATATCCTAGGATTCAAGCACATCAAGGACCTATACAAGGATGATCCTGACTTTGCTGAGAACTACAAGGAGTGTGGCAGAGGGAGTCATGGCAAATTTTACATCCATGAGGGATTCTTGTTCCGAAAGAGAAGGTTGTGCATACAAAAGGGATCACTACAAGAGCTTATCATCCGAGAAACTCATGGAGGAGGACTCATGGGCCACTTTGGTGTCGACAAGACTCTAGCAGTAGTCAAGGAGCACTTCTACTGGCCACACTCCTTGTGCAAGGTGCATCACTTGCAAAAAGGCGAAGTCCCGAGTGCACCCTCACGGGTTGTACCTTCCACTGCCCATACCTACACATCCATGGATGGACATCTCAATGGACGTCGTTCTAGGTCTGCCCAAGATCAACCACAAGGATGCAATCTTTGTAGTGGTGGACAGATTCTCCAAAATGGTACACTTCATTCCGTGTACCAATGTCAATGATGCCACGCAAATAGCCGAGCTGTTTTTCAAGAAGATAGTACGGCTTCATGGAGTGCCAAGGACCATCGTGTCAGACAGGGACACTAAGTTCCTCAGCCATTTCTAGAGGATCCTTTGGAGGAAGCTAGGCACGAAGCTACTCTTCTCTACCACCTGCCATCCTCAAACCGATGGCCAAACTGAAGTTGTCAACCGGACACTATCAACTCTTCTCAGGACTACACTAGGGAAGAACCTCAAGACTTGGGTGGAGTGCCTGCCATTCATAGAGTTCGCTTACAACCGAGCCGTGCACTCAACAACCAAGAATACACCCTTTGAAGTGGTATACGGCTTCAAACCTCTCACACCATTGGAGCAAACGCCACTGCCACCAGTAGAGATGACCAACCTCAACGGAGCATCCAAGGCAGAGTTCATAAGGAAGTTACACTAGAAGGTAGCAGAGAACTTGGAGAAGAGGACCAGGCAGTACGTGACTCATGCCAACAAGGGAAGAAAGGAGGTGATCTTTCAACCAGGCGATTGGGTGTGGCTACACCTATGGCAGGAGAGGTTCCCCAACCTAAGGAGTTCCAAGCTAGCACCAAAAGTAGATGGACCATTCAGAGTGCTGGAGAGGATCAACAAGAACACCTACCAGATCGAGCTCCCAGGTGAGTTTAATGTGTCCAACACGTTCAACGTAACTGACTAAGCCCCTTTCCATGCAGATGAACCAGTTTTGAGGTCAAAACCTACTGAAGAGGGAGGGGATGATGGGGACATCAGGTCATATGGCCAACCAGGAAGCTTGCCCGAGACAGCCGGGCTATTTGGCACGTCTACCGGCCCAAGTGGTACTGCCATACCCTCGACCAACAGGACCGGACCGATCAGCATTGCCGGCGGAAAGGCCCAAACCTCCGGCCCAACTGGTGGCGACGTGGATGACACCGCCGGTCCCATCGGTGATGCCGCCGACTCTGGGATCAACTTGACCAGTCCAGGAGGCATTTTGGCCAGTACCTCGCACAGTCCAGCCGGTACAGCCGATCCAGCCGAGTACACGGGCATTTCAGCATCTACACAAGGAGACTCGGATCAGATAAGCTACCAGCTTCAGGACATGCATTTAGAGGAAGTCTCTACACCAGTGATGCCACCATGAGCAATGACAAGGTGCAGATCAAGAGCACTCTTCAACAAGTTCAGCTTATGGGTCGCCAAGCTCCTAGAGGAAGATCGACTAAGGACAGTGAGCCAGAAGTGCAAAGAAGAGTCCAAAGGCTTCTAGAAAATGTAAGGGACTTCAGAGACTTGGGCTTTAGTTGCAAGAGAGGTCAGGGCCCAAAGATTCCTAACCCTACTCCAAGTCAAAGACTAGGAGCAAAGCGCGTGCATGCCACAAGGGCGGCCACCTTCTATTTCTTGGCCGTGAGGTAAGAAAGGTAAGTTTTCAATTTGAATATATGCCTCTTTCTGTTTTGCAGGGTAGGATCTAGATTGTTTACATTTTGAGTCAAAGATATTTTAGGAATAGGTCCTTTTTCGGTTATGCACTTTTGTACATTTTCCATTTGTGCACTTTTGTAAACTTTTCTTTTTTTCTTTGAGTCGACCCTAAAAGGTCAAGCTGTCGAGCATATTAATAAGGCTCCTTCCAGCAATGTAGTTCGACAACCTTTTTGATATTAATAAAGTAGAACTTTCTTCCTACAAGCTTTCTCTCAAAAGAGACTTGTGCGCTTAGAACCTAGTTGAGACCAACCCTCCTAGCTCGAAGTTTGTGATTTATCACGAGGTTCATCACCCCTCGTGTGGTTCAGTTCACCCTTCCATCAAATACCAACCCAAAAACCCCTATCCAAGAAGTCTAAGGTCGAGTTTCTCACCTATCCTTCTCCAAACAGCCCACGCGCATATAAGCCTTGAATCGAGTCTTGTATCATATGGCCAAAGCAATCTCCTAGACAATGGAATCTGAAGTTTGACAACTTCATGAAGAATAAAAAATTCACGAGAAGCAAACTGGATCCGAGCGTGTACATGAGAAATGTGCAAACCAGACAGGCATTTTATCTCTTGTTGTACGTTGATGACATGTTGATTGCAGACGATTCAAAGGAGATAAAGAAAGCCAAAGAAAGTCTGAATCAAGAGTTTGAAATGAAAGATTTGGGGAATGCGTCAAGGATTCTAGGAATGGATATTATCATACATAGAAAGAAAAGAGTTGTGATTTTATCACAATTAAGCTACGTAGAGAAGGTTTTGAAAACTTTTGATATGTCAGAATCTAAGGCAGTTGTCACTCCGACCACCTCACAATTCAAACTAAGGAGCCTAAGCACCGAAGAGAGAAAGGAAGAGTTCTACTATATTGATAAAATACCATATGCCAGTGTTGTAGAAAGCCTAATGTACGCTATGGTGGGTTCAAAGCCAGACTCGGGATTTATAATGGGTTTCATCAGTAGGTTCATGAGTAAACCAGGAAGAGACTATTGGTCTGTAGTAAATGGATTTTCAAGTACCTAAAGGGAACTACAAGAAGGTGCCTAACATTCACAAAAAACTCAGATTTCAACATTGAGGGTTACTGTGATTCTAACTATATATGCAGCTGATCTAGACAGAAGAAAATTAATTACAGGGTTCGTGTTCAAGGTTTGGGAAAAGCAGTGTTTTGCAAATTAAATTTATAGTTTGTGATAGCTCTATCAACAACTGTGGCCGAGTACATAACACTCATCTCAACTGTCAAGGAAGAAATTTGGTTAAGAGGGTTGTGTGAAGAGCTGGGATACAAACAAGACAATGTTAGGATCTACTATGACTCACAAAGTGCCCTATCACTAGCAAAAAATTCAGTTCACCACGAAAAAACTAAACACATTGACACCAAATACCATTTCATCAGAGATATCATAAATCAAGACGGAGTTCTCCTATCTAAAATTCATACTAGCAAAAATCCAACAGATTTTTTAACTAAAGGATTACCTAGTCAGAAGTTCGACATGTGTTGTGAACTTCTGAATCTCCACTATGTCAGGCTGAACTCGGCTCCAGATAACATCATTATAGTTGTCTCGATCTCATAGAAACAAAGGGAGAAGCTACATTAGTTTCGGTTAAATACTTAAAACAGGGAAGGGAGATTCAGAAAGAAAGATTAAATGTTACCTGTGAGGATGGACGCAAGAGAAAGAGTAGCAGGAAAATGTCTCTCAAGGTGGAGCTCACCAGGAAGAAGCGGCAGCTAAAGGAAGAAGACAAGCGACCTGGAAACGAAAACAGAAAGGGGTTAAATGCGGATTCAATTCATGGCGGCACATGCATGGCTGTCCGTGCACGGCGGCACATGCACGTTGGCGTGTGAACAACTTGCGTGCACTAGACGCGTGAACAACTTGCGTGCACTAGGCGCATGTACAACACGTTTGCACTCTGCGCGTGAACAGCGGGTGTGCACTTTGGTGCGTGCCAAAAGCGCTTGCACTTGGCGCGTGCACAAAGATGTGCATGTGACAGTGTGTATCATAGCACGGAACACGGCAAAGCACGTGTAACGGTGCTCATGAGCAGATCCGAATAGATCTAGACATATCTAAGATCTGGGATATGAGATCTGAGATCTTCGATTCACGGCCAACAGAATCACACACATACGCTCGGAGGAACAAGTGCATGCGAGGAGATTTGAAGCCATCGGAGGAACCAGCGCATGCGAGCCTAATCCGAAGAGATATCTGAAGAACAGATGCATGTAGAAAAAGAAAAAAAATGGCGATCAAGGGAGATGAACGGTGGGTTTGCACATTATCATCGGAAATGGAAAAACAGGGAAAGGAAACCGGCAAAGCAATGCTCGGAAATATAAAAAAACGGCAAAGCAATTTGCAAACTGTGAATCTTCAAAGGAAGCAAGGAAATGGAGCCGACAACGGAAGCTTCAAAGGAGGCAAAGAAATGGTGTCGCCAAACGAGAAAGCTTCGAAGTGAATCTAAAAGAGGAGTCGCACGAAGGAGAAGAATCGGGAGAGGAGAAAACGAAAAAAGAAAAGGAAAACTTAGGGCAAATGAATTCACAAGCGACTTAAATACTAAGTTCAAGAAGGAAGCTGGACCTCATATGGGCTACGGCGAAAAATAAAGGCCCAAACCCGAAAAACTAATGAGAATGTGGAGAATTATGAGCCCAAGTGTCTCATTATATATCTGGTTGGGCCAATGAAACTCAAATTGAAAAAGGGAAAACTCTAAGGCATCTCCTCAGCAGCCGATGGTTCAGAAAGGTATAAATATCCTTCTCCTAGGTTGAAGACATTTATCCTGTAATAGAAATACGTGAGAGAGAAAGAGAGATTAGAGAAAAGAGCTTGTTTATTGAGTACTGCTGTTTTTACTCTTTGTGAATTTTTCTTTAGTTAAAGTCTTTTTTCTGAGAGGTACCGTAACGGAAATCGGATCCAAAATTGTGTGTCTAATGTCGCAACTATATCTCACAATAACGATTAATAAATCATAATCATAATAAAGATTGCATAAATAAGAATAAAAAATTTAGAAATCTTTTCAATAAGGTGTGAGATCAATATATTTCTTCTCCAAAAATGCTTACAAGTGCCAAATCAAAGAAATATTAAAGAAAATGTAGCTTAGCCCTAATAGTTGCTGGAAAAACGATTAAATAGTCTTCAAATCGAATTATATCAAATCGGAGTCGGATTGGACTAAATCTAGGTCCAAATCATTTTCCACGTAACAACACGGCTGTTTTTGTGAAAACCATTATAACTTTTGGTCAAACCGTGGATTGACTTCAAACTATTTGCAATGGAAAGCTAATCATTCCTTTATCTTGTGATAAAGTTTCAGCTTGATCCAAGGTGGAAAACTTTTAAAGAGTGTCAAATTTCAGATGCTTCAACTCAGTTTTATATTCTTATTTCTACAAAATTGCTTGTTTTCATCTAAGATGATTTAAAACCTGTAAAAACTAATAAAAACTCAAAATATTCGATAGAATCAAAACAAGTTTAAAACAATGGTTAAAACGTGTTAAAATCACCACACATCAATTCCTCCAAACTTAGATCTTTGTTTATCCTCAGACAAGATATAAAGTCTAACTCTAAGTACAAAAAGGAAGTTAGAAGTGCAAAAACCAACATAACCTTTTGAACGATACCTCAATTCCAATATCAATCCTATACAAACACTTCCATATACTTCGCCATAAACTCAACAACCATACCAAATCAAATCCACAATAACTATGAGAAATCCAAAATCAGCTTGCTAACTCCTAATAACTCTAGCATGCAGTCTATAACACTTTGTTTCCACTATGATATTAATTATTAATTGTTATTCTCAGCATTTAAATTTATAATAATACATGATTATTCATAGACATGAAAATTTGTTACCTACACCCTGCGTGAGTGCTTTTCTCTTTTTACAATGTCACAACTTTGCTATTTTTTCTGCTTGAACAAACTTTGTTTCTCATCATAGAAGAGTCTTAGAACCAAATTTACACTTTATTCAGATTTCACACAAATTATCTAATATATTCTATGAATATTTTTTTTTATTTCTAAATGATTCTGAATCTCCCATTTACATGAAGATTGTCCACCCTTTATACTATAATCCGAATTTAATTCTAGATATAGAATTAATTACGGATTTAGAGGTTATAACATAATTAATTCTTGACCATTACAGTATTGATTACTGTCTATTACAAAGTAATTATTTTTTCACCGTTACATAATTAAAATAACCGGTTTGACTTCTTTTTGGTCCACCTTGGTCCGGTTAGCGGATTCGGATTTCAGGGTTAAATCCATTGCCTACAATAAGCCCCCCCCCCCCAAATTTCTTGAAGCGTCGATTTACGAAACTTTACTTACTTGAAGATTTGTTATTTACATTGGTCTTTTTGCTTCTACTGATGTCATTGATGCTTGATCGTTGTTTCGACGATTTCTATTAATGTTGTTGTTTTATTTTGTCTTTGTCATGCTCGTTTTATACTGGTTATCTTATTTTATCGAAATGTTCCTTGTTTATTTAACGGTTGCATATCGATGTGTTGATGAGAATTTTCTTGCTTCGTTCATTCCCTTTTTTTGAAGAATTTGATATTATCATGCCGAGGTGCGTTGGCTGTATTATTTTAGCGAAGTGCTCCTCGCTTATTTAACGGTCATATATTCGTGTTTTTACGAGGAGGTGCTTGCACCCTTTTATGTATATCCCTTTTAGGGTTTGATTTTTATCGCACCGAGCTGTTCTAGCTGTATTAATTTAGCGAAGTACTTCTCGTTTATTTAACGACCATATATCCGTGTTTTTACGAGGAGTTGTTTGTGCCCTTTTATGTATATCCCTTTTAGGGTTTGATTTTATCGTGCCGAGTTGTGCTGGTTTTATTAATTTAGCGAAGTGCTCCTCGTTTATTTAACTACCATATATCTATATTTTTACGAGGAGTTGCTTGCGCCTCTTTATGTATATCCCTTTTAGGGTTTGATTTTTTTATGCTAAGTTGTGCTGGCTGTATTAATTTAGCGAAATGCTCCTCGTTTATTTAACGGTCAAATATCAAAGGAGGATCTGCTTGCCTTTTCTTAACCCCTTTTAGGGTTTGATATTATTTTGGGGACTGTGAACCCTTTAGAAAAATTTTCCAAGTACGATTTCATGTTATATCGTCGTGACTGCATGCCTCAAAATGCGAAACAATGATAACAAAATTGTAACTTTTATTTTATTTCGATGTGAGCTGTAGAGTCTATCGAAGGTGTCCTGAAAATGTGGATTACCATTGTTGGAGCTTTACATTATTTTTAAAAGTTAGGATGTATTGTCTCCACAGATGGCGCTAAATGTAGCACCGAATTTGCACTTTATTCAGCTCTCACATAAATTCTCTAAAATATGAATAGTTCTTTTTATTTCTGAATGATCCTGAATCTCCCATTTACATGAAGATTGTTTACCTTTTATACTATAATTCGCAAATTCCATATCGAATTAATTGTCGATTTAGTGGTTACAATATAATTAATTCTTGATCATTACAATATTGATTATTGTCCGTTATAAAGTAATTAATTCTTTTAATCGTTACAAAATAATTAATTCTTTTGACCGTTATATAATTAAAATAATCGGTTTGACTTGTTTTTACTTCACCTTGGTCTGGTTATCAGATTCGGATTTTGGGATTAAATACGGTACCCACAAAAAAATATAATGTATCTTTTCCTCCTTCATAAAATTGAAGTAATGTATGCTTCTACGTGCAGAAAGTCAATAGAAATAAAATAACATATGTTTCTCATTTACTCGCACAGGCTACTCTCCCAAATTTCTTATGTTTTAACGTAATATTCAATTAAATCTCTTTACGTTTTACAAACCAGCATATGTCACAAGATTAGTTAAATATTTAGGCTACACTTCACGTTACATAATTTGTTGTGTTGTTTTTTGTTCTCAGACCCTAATTGGGTGCCTATTTCTTGGTTCTTTTGCTTTTACAAATATATTTCAGTCCCTTGTTAAAGCTTCCAAACCCTTTCTCAAATTTCTCAAAGTTCCTTCACCAACTACAACGCTAGGGTTATGGATTTCTATTATCGATATCTGTTGGCGACTCTTAGAAAATCATGGCCTTTTTATTCTTGTTAATATATGTTGAATTCGTGTTTAATTTCTAGTTCTTGTAATGTCAAAGAGTTTTTAGGGAGTTTTCTTGGAGCTTAGGATTGAAGCGGAACCTTACTCTCCTCCTCTACATCTTTTGATGAACAAGCAGACCATTCCGCAACAGGTACCTGTTGGATCTCAGATTCCGGGAATGGATTCTAATACATCAACTCTTATATTTATCCAAGTTTATTTCGAACAAAGGATCTTATAGTCAAAGAAAGGCTTGTATTGAATTATTCAAATCGGTTACAAATGGTCAGAGTTCGCTTATGGATCCGAGCTATTAAAAGTGTCCCCTAAATTATGGCGTGAACCTCTCCTTTTATACTCTCAGCTTGATTAATTTTCAATACCATAATCATTACCACTTTTAAATGCTCATAAATGCTATTTAATGCTGACAGGTTTGTCGTCGCCCTTGGTAGTCGGTGAGATCGGATGGATCTCTGATTTGCCTGACGGCTCTTCGACAAATGCGCACCCACTCTTGTAGAGAGTGGGCCTTCGCCTTACTGGGCCTAATTTACTCTGAGCCTAATTTACTCTGGGCCGAGTTCGAGCTTATGGGGAGGGCGCATCCCACCTCCAACAGTATCCACTTCTACGTCTGAAGCTTATGTTCTTCCAACTCATGATTCTCCCTAAGGTGATCTTAGGCTCATACTTACAAAAAAGCAAACACAATTGTTTAATAATTCAGGGTTTAACCCTTTGCTACAAGTGCACAGGAAAACACAGTAGTACGTAGGGATCGGACCCACAAGGACCAACCGTTACATTATAATATTTATTCTGCCAATTTTGATAAGAAAGAAAAATATAAAAAAATTTATAGGTAAATAATATAAAAACATGAATTTTTATTGATGTAAATTTATAATATGAAAATTGTTAGGTTTAGGGAAATTTGCAGGAAATCAGTATCACTAATTAGATTTCTATTGGGGATTTGATTAAGTGTCGTCTAGAAATTAGAACATGACTTTCTAGTCAGCTAAGTGTTGTTGCACTAAACTAATATGTCTAATAATCTATCCTTCTAAATTGTCGTTTCAATTCAGATTCGTAAACACGCATTATTATTGAAGTCCTAATATGTTCACAAATTGCCTTAACATCAATTTTCGTTGGTTAAAGACAATTTGCTCATCTAGGGTCTTTTTTTCGAGAAACCTAGCAATATTTTGGATGCGTTCGATTAATCTTAATATTATATTCTAATTGATTAGGTTAGACTAATCAATAAAAACAACCTAAATGAAGATCCATGTGAAAATCCCTAATTTGAGAACCCTAATCTACCGATTCCCGAAATCCCTTTGAAAAGCCTAAAACCTAACTAGAGATCTACTTATACATGAATATCGATGAACAAATCATAATCATAATAAAAATTGCATTATTAAGAGTAAAAAGTTTAGAAATGTTCTCAATAAGGTGTGAGCTCAAGATTTCTTTTTTAAAAGTGCTTATACAAGTGTCAAAGACAAATTAAAATTAAATAAAATATATCCTAGCCTTAAAAATGGTTGAAAAACATTTAAATAGTTGTAAAGTCGAATTATGTCAAATCAGGATCGGATTAGACCAAATTTGTGCCCAAACTATTTTCCACGGAACAACACTCGAGTGTTTTTATGAAATTGGTATAATTTTTGATCAAACCGTTGGATGGAATTCAAACTATTTGCAACGAAAACCTAATCATTTCTCCGTGACAAAGTTTGAGCTTGATCCAACAATGGAAAACTTTCAAAGAGTGTCAAATTTCAAATAGTTTCAATTTAGTTCTGAATTCCAATTTCTTCAAAATTCTATGTTTTTGTCTAATATGATTTAAAACCTGTAAAGACTTATAAAAAAAATTCGATAAAGAATAAAATATATCTGCAAAACAATGGTTAAAATGTCTCAAAATCACAACATACATTACTCCCGGGTGTGCTTCCGTCCAAGTATACCACGAGTTGTAAAACTTTTTTTTTTTATGTAAAGCATCTTCCCTTCCTTCGTCAAAGATTTTACTGAATCGGATGCAGACTTACAAGGTGCCGTTCAAATCATGTGCTCATACGATGTATTTTATCTACTAGTCCTCACTTTTCTTGTTATCCTCGTTTTTTGTTCATTAATCTCTTCTTTTACTATGTTTTGTAGCTTTATACGTGTCATCTCTTTAGCAACACTGAACATTGTAAAATTCTCTCACCTGTTCAAATATTGAGTGAGATTGCTGGAGAGAGAGTAGAGAATTGATGTGGTTTTTAGTTTTAATCCCGAGTATACATATAAGTGTAGAGAAAATCGAATACTAGTTGGGTATCAAATTTTCAATAGGAATACATGAAATATTTAAATCTAGGTTGATACTAATTGGTGTTTTTGATTGGTTATCAAATTATCTAATTGTAATGAAAGTAAATACAACTTAATTCACTAAACAAAAAATATGGATAATGGGCAAAGAATTCAATTCGGGATAATTTTTTTAACTAACGATTCTACGTGTTCGTTTAAATGAATCCCTAAGACTTAAAACACTATCTAATAGATTGATCCACTCTCATGGTAACAACCCATTGACCAGCGTATAAACTATAAATCTTTTGCACAACAATCTATCATTTATTGATCATTGAGTTTGAGTATACTCTTGTCCACCTATCGTCCTAAACATAAAATCTTGTTGGCTAAGATGCAATAAGGATGTTCAGGCCTATCTACACGTTTTGTCTATATTTATCAAAAGCAAAACATCATCGATCTATAAGCATTGATTAGCTAATTCAGACCCAAGCATTAAGCACAACCTAAACATCACGGATTTGTCATTTAATCTACCTAAACAATCCTAAGTCAATATCAAATTCCTCTAATCTACCTTACCCACGATCCATACAGAAAATTACTCAAACATATTCAATAAAATAGTAAGCATAAAAAAGTAAAATCAAAGAAACATAATATAAGAGTTAGGATAGAGAAATCCTTCACTAGAAACCAAGATTACAAGAACAAAGGTTGAAACCAGTCTCTTCTCTATCTAAAAACATCCAGAGCAAAAAAACTAAAAGAAACTTTAATAAAACTTAGATTAAAATTCTTTAAAAAGAATTTATATATTATCCCTGACGATTAAATTGAATTATGGGATAAACATGTTAATTAAAGATAGGTTTAAGACATTTTTGGCTTTGGTTGACCCGAGATCGGCCACATGAGATCGGGCCGATGTTTGAAATAGAAGGTAGACAGGGATGTTGGCTTGAGATCGGTCTGGCTGATATCGGCCTCATAGCCAGTATGGTGATTGGCAGCATAGTTGTTTAAGATCGGGCAGGTTGAGATCGGCCTCATGGCCGATCTCGTGATGGGCAGTGTGTTAGTTTGTGCTCGAGAGGTCTTGGTAGGTCTAGGCAGGTGTGTGGCTCGGGATCGGCAGGTCTTGGTGATCGGGCTGGATGGCACGGCAGGTCTCGGCGATCGGGCTGGATGGCTCTGCAGGTCTGGCCAGGTGATACACGATCGGGCATGGACGATCAGCTGGATGTTCATTTTTCTGTGCTTGATCCTGTTTAAATTCTCGATGTACCTGAAAATATCGAATGCTAATCAATGTAAATGGACAGATAAAATATCAAAAATTCTAATGAAAACATGAAAAAAATAATGAAATGCATGTTGAAACAATATAAAAAACCATGATTATCAAGAATCAACCAACTGACTGCCATTATTTCCTCCAAGGATGAAGGAAATTGAGAAAGAGGAGATTAAAAAGGAAGTGTTCCTAGAGATGGCCTAGGCTAGTTTCAAGAAAGTAGGCGACCTGAAGACCAATGGCAGAGAAGCAGTTGGATTCTGCTATAAATTTTATAATATCAGATGTTTACATCAGTATTGTAATATTCGATATTTCTCCGAAGATTTTAGTCTAAAACATCAATTTTGTCCTGCTTTGTTAACGCCTACAAGCACTTCATCAATTTCTTGAAGCTCTACAACAGTTACAAGATAAGGGTTCTGGATTCCCATTATCTGTATTTCCTTTCAAGGATACAGTTCTTGTTAATTTGCGATGATTTGTTTCTATATTTGTTTCTTATGCATGACGGAAACATATTTCATGATGGATTTTCCTCGAACAATTTTCTCCAAAGAAAATGAACCCCAACTAAAATCTACAGCTCGAGTTTCAAATATCTGACGGATGTAGAAAAAGCGGTGCATCCTTAAGTGTGAAAATGTTTTTGGGAGTCTCCATTTACAGTAATTCCAATGTTTCATAAATGAAATTTTAGATGGAGTGCAAGACTTGTGCATCACATTCTTTGTAAAAAACTGCTTTGCACTAAACCAATTGAACTGTGGATTTTGATCGCGGGGCAGCCAACACTGTTCTCGTTATTAAGTTTGAAATGGTTGTAGATCTGAATTGCGAAGAAATACCCCTAAAAAGTGTAGTGAGAGCCATTTATGAAAGACCCTTTTATAGAGGACTTAGCGCTTTGTGTAAAGATTATTCTGGTGGTATAATAAAACTTGGACGAGAGATGATAAGATTAGATTTAGTTATTTATTTGTTTTGTGTAATGGTTTGCTAAGTGTTAAGCGGAGGGAGTTTATTCCACTGGACCTAGCTAATTTAGTGATCAATTTGGAACAACTCGAATGGCATCCGTCCAGAAGGGTTACTTTAAAAGATCTTGTTAGGGAGGTTAAGGATTTAAGTGAGTGTAGGATATTACCAAAAATCATATGTGTGCAAGGGTTTCCTCTAATTTATTCCACGTATGGGTATATGTTCATATGCCCAAAGGGGAAAACACTTAACTTGAAGATGAGTCAGCTGGCACTACAAGAAAACATCGTATTTCCGACGGCCACATCCGTCGGAACCACGTCGGTAAAGCCGATTCTCGACTACTTTCCGACGAAAATAGTCCGTCGGGACTATTTCGTCGGAAATTCGATTCCGTCGGGAAGTTATCGGGAATTTCCGACGGATTAGCGATGAATGTCGCTGTCGGAATTTGCCGACAGATTTACGATGACAAAGTTCCGTCGGAAATAACCGACGGATATTCGATGGTCCGCAACCATCGGTAATCTCCGACGAATTATCGAGGGCGTTTTCCGATGACTTTCGCCGTCGGAAATATTGTCGATGATATTTCCCGACGGTGACAAACCGTCGTGATATAGCAACACATTTCCGACGGTGTTTTCCGTCGGGAATTTCCGACGACCTAAGCTGTCCGAAACACCAAATAATTGAAAAAATAAAAAATTTATTTTTTTAATATTTATATTTTAAAAATATTTAATTATTTTTAAAATTTAAATTAATATTTTTAAAAATAATCATACAATTAATAAAAATAATATTATAAATATAAATATTATTAAACATTTATTTTAAATTACAAATTACAAAGAAGGAGCAGGAGGAGAAGGAGGAGAAAAAAAGTCATCAGGCAATTTATTTTTTATCATTTCTACAAAGTTTTTGAGATTATTCATCTCTATTTTCATGGACGCCATTTCTTCTTTTAACTGCTCATTTTCCTCGTTTCTAAGTGCAGATGTTGCGCCACCGGTATGTGCAACTCTCCCGAGTCCTGGATGACGACCCTTTGAAAATAGTACTTCCTGTAAAAATAAAAAATATTATTAGAAAATTTAATGAAAATTATTATAATATTAATTATATATTTAAAAAAAACTTACATCAAGAACGAGACGGTTAATCTCAGAACGCGGCAATTTAGCGACTGAAGATGAAGAACCAACTTGAGATTGCTGGGTTAGAATATCACTTTTTTTCTTTTTTACTTTTTTGATGATCTCACTAACGAGACCATCTTGGATACGACCAGTCTTTTTGTTCGTGTGGACGGCCTCGAGAAGTTGCAAGTGATCTGGAGGCGCTCCAATTTCTTGTGTCTAAAAATAAAAAAAATTCTTAATTAATAATTTTAAAACTTTTAAATAATAATAAATAATTAATATAATAATTAATTTACCAATTGATCGGCTCGTCTGAGAAAACTAGTCGATCCGGTATTGTGAATATAAATGCCTTTGCCTCCCATGCTTCCCAAAAGGGTTGAATCTATCTGTAGATAACCCGAGGTATATGTTTCTAGGCTCATATGCAAAACTAGGATAAACCTGTTGAAAATGTTTCCATGCTTCTGCATCCGAGGGATGCACAATTTCTCCATTCGAATTATGTTCTGCATGCCATCTCATAGGTTTTGCCGTGTGTTCAGATTGATATAGCCTCTTTAACCTCTCTGTTAATGGCAAATGCCACATCCGTTTATGCGGAATAGGTACTCTACCGCTTGTCTCTTGAAATCGAGGTTTGTGACAAAATCAGCACTTCATGCGGTTTTCATCATTTCTCCAATAGATCATGCAGTTGTCAATACATACATCGATCATCTGATATGGTAATCCAAGACCAGATACAAGGTTTTAAACCTCGTAATATGAAACAGGTGCAATATTATTTTCAGGTAATATATCTCTAACAAAATCAACTATCGCATTCACACAATCTTCAAGCAAGTTGAAATCCGTCTTTATCGTCATCAACCTTTTTGCAGCAGATAAAGGCGATAATCCATCTCTACATCCTTTATACAAAGGCTGCTTGGATGCATCTAACATATCAAAAAATTTCCGGGCTTCCAAATTAGGTTCCTCTATTCTGCTAATATCTTCAATGTACGATTCTCTTTGTTCACGAAATGCATCATTCACCATCTGAACAGTACCTCCGTTTATATCAACTTCTGATGCCGGTTCCTCTATCCTAACATTAGTATTATCTATCCTTTTTGAAGTACTACCATAATATTGCATCGTTGCATCAGTTTCTCCATGTGAATACCAAATTTTGTAACCCGGCATAAATTGATTCCTATACAAATGATTACGTACTTCTCTAACAGAGATTAATATATGATTTCGACATTTAATACACAGACAATACATTTTACCGTATTCTGATGTCATGCTATTCTTTGATGCAAATGTCATGAACTCTTCAACACCTTGCCCAAATTCATCAGTCAATTCCCCCGTGGTTGAATCATATCGAAGTTTATCCATCCACGATCGAAAATACTCAAAAGAACCCGAAGAACACATTTTCTTAAAATTTTTGGTTCTGTTAAAATTTTGAAAGATCATAGCTTATTTATAGTAAAAATTAGATATTATCATGAATTTTTAACAGATTATTAAGAATTTTTAACAGATAATTACGAATTTTAAAAAGATTATTCTTCAGAATATTCTCTATTTCCGATAGAATTCCGACAGTTACCGACCACAACCGGATATTCATGTATTTTGAATAGATTTTATCTTCATAAACCAACGGATTTCCGACGGTTTCCGACCATCGATGGATAAACACAAAATTTTAACAATGTACGTAAATTTCCGACGGATTGCCGACGGTATCCGACAATGGTCAAATATTTCTGATGGTTTTCCGACGACATCTGCCGATGGATTCCCGACGGGATCTAAAACACAGGATCTGTCAGGACATCGTCAGAATATTACCGACGACTTTAGATACGTCGGTAACTTTCCGACGGTTTCAAGAGGATATCCCGACGATTAGGCTTTCATCGGAAATGCAACGGTTTACCCTCAGTTTTTACCATTGATTTACCGACGATCTTTCCAGTGTCGGAAATTATCGACGGCTCTCCGACGGTTTTAGTTCCCTTGGCTATCTGTCGCGTAGCCATCGTAAATTCATCGGAAAAGTCCGACGGTTTTTTTCCGTCGGAAATACTGTCGGAAATGTTAATGTTTTCTTGTAGTGTGGAAGTATCCTTGTACCAATCAGGAAGTAGTATAAAAAATAGTACAAGACAATATGCATGGGTGATTAGTGACAAGGAATTGAAGCAAGGAACTGGATCTTGTCACAATCAATTGGGACAACCCAAGACACCTGGACCAAGCTGAGAAATATCATAAAAAGGAATGAAGCAGTCTTTAGGAAAGATTCTTATTCTTGTATAAAGAACAAGAAAATCTTACATTAAAGGAGATTTGAGTTTCACTAAAAAGGGAAGTGTGCCTAGGGTTATGCTTGACTTATTGAGTATAAATAAGGAGGTTATGTATTGTGGCAGCTTTTAACCTACGCGAGAGAGCTTTTACCTAAATGTTTTCAAGGTTATTGAGAGAAAGCAAAACCAAAGTGGTAAAAGGGTTTTGGTGAAAGGTTCTAAGATTGTGTTGTAAATAATCTTATAAATGTGTAAGGGTAGTGTAACAAATCAAGAGAATCTTGAGATTTTTTAAGACCGGTTTAGGTAAGAATAGTAAATACATCTAAAAGGTTTTCTAGTAAGATATATGTATTGTCTTAGTTTGTTGTATCACTACTTGATGCAGTTATACTTTAGAATAAACTCCAGGCTGAAAGAATGATAAGCCAAGAAAGTTTGTCAGTGACAAAATAAAAACTAAGACTAGTAATCAATACTGAGAATTTGGAAAAAGAGCTACGTGCTGAAAAGGAATTATCAGCTCGACTACAACCAGGGCTTGATCACCAATACAAAAAGATTCACATGTTTTTCGGTACCAAGGAACTCGATAACATTATAAACTATGGAAGAACCATGAAGACACACAAACGGTTGGGGTATAGTGGAGAGAAAGGAAGGACTCCGAGAAAACAATTTTTGTCTTAGCTAGTCGATCAGGAAGCCAGCTTGTAACCTAAAAGAAGCATAACACGAAAGCCTTGCTGCTACTTCTATGGAAATGTAGGCCACATCAAGGCCTATTGCTTCATATAGTGGGAAAGAGTTAAGAGAATCATGAATACAAAAATTTCACGTGGAATGGTATGCGAAATCAAATTTGGGTGAAGAAGTATGATCTTCAGCCAAAAATAAACAAAAGTACGCTAGAGTCAATATGTCACATTAATATGGCTCTTGTAGCAGAGAAATACGATGAACCTGGTCTTGGGTATTTTGATAGTGGCTGTTCATGACACATGATAGGTTGAGCGATCAACCTACAAAAGGTTAAGCCCATTAAAAGAGGAAAGGTGACTTTTGGTGATGAAGGTCGTGGAGTCATACAAGGGAGAGGTAGAACATGCAATGTAGGCCTACCACAGTTTATGATGTTTATCTTTTTTCACAGTCTCAAAAACAACTTTATCAATGTCAACTCTGTGATAAAGGACTCACAGTATCTTTCCCTGGTACTGAGTGTCTAGCGGTCAATGAGAATGTGAAAAGCACATTGCAAGGAGTTAGATCAGAAAATAACTGGTATCTTTCGGAAAACTCAATCAAGTGTTTCAGTGTGAGGGATGATCTCCATTGTGGCATCAACTAATGGGACATACGAAACTTAACCACACTTGTCAAGAAAGAAATGGTATGAGTAGTACCCATACTCAATGGAGAAGAGCACATGATTTGTGCACCATGCAACAAAAGAAAACAAGTCAAAGTTCAGCATAAGAAGATTCCTGATGTTCAATCAAATGGAGTGTTGGAGTTAGTTCACATGGATTTGATGGAAGCAATGAAAATTGAAAGCTTGGGGGCAAAAATATGTTTTTGCCCTTGTGGATGATTATTCTAAATTCACATGGGTACGATTCATTTGCGAGAAATCAGAAACAACAAACAGTTTAATTTAGCTTCAGGCTCCTCTTGCACCAAAACTAGCTCAAGATGATGAGTTGAAAAATCTTTTGCAGACAATTTTGGAAGGACAAGGAAAAAAGAGTAACTGAAATGAACAAGAAAATGGCTGAGATTAAAAGTAAATTTGATGGAGCTTTTGGTGAACTCTATGCCAAGTATGAATATCTTTCATCTTAGTTGAAGGAATTAGATAACTAAGTAACTCAAATAACTTCTACTTCATATGCACCCAAAGAAAAACTATCGGGAAGCCTGAAGTTAAACCCGTGGGATTATTTTCAAGCAATCAATCTGAGGAGTAGAAAGGAAATCCCATCAAGGAGTAGAAAGGAACTCCCATCAAGGAGCAAGCAATAGAAACAGAGCAACATGAACATGAAGGCAAATTTGAATTTCTAAAGAAAGAAAATAGCAAGGAGGATGATCCTATGTTGGTAGATGAAAAATATTATATTGTTTATAATTAACTACAAAGAGACTAAGGTGCGTGTTTAATTTTTATATTTAAATTCATAGTTTATTTGCCTTTGTTTTGCAAGAATATGACAGTTGGGTTATAAGAGTTTTATTTGTCTTAGGTCCTAATGTGGAGTTGTTGTTTTGCGTCTAGTCCTTTTATTGTAATGTATTTTCATTCCTGCAGTTCCTGCTGGACTATTATATAAAGCCCCTTTTCAAAATATAAGTTGACAAGTTTGATGAAACAAAAACCTAGTTTTCTTCAAAAAAATCAGTGGCCCCTCCTATATTCTTCTGTGAGAATCTTTGAAGGTTGGGTGATCTAAACTTATCAGATATTTTCCATAATCTATTTGGTATCTCTTGATCCACCCGTCTATCAAATCATCTCTTTGATCCTTTGTCAAGTGACGTACAACTAGTCATAGGGTCTCCATCGATCAATCCATCAAACCATCATTCTCGAGTATGTAGAAAATATAGTACAACCATATAGAGTCTCTCCATCAGTTCTTCCTTGTTCGATCAAGACCCCTATGTTCGAACAAGCCCACCTTGTTCAAACAAGCCCCCCCCTCCCCCCCTCTTCCAACATCACTCTCCAATGTTGAGATTTTTATCCCTCTCCTCTTTCAAAATCTCTCTCTCTTCTTTCTTTTTTCTGATGAACAACTATCTCTAATCCTCTTTAGTGATGTGTCGTATTGCCATCGATATTAAATAGAGTGTGCGATAAATTGTCAATTCTACCTTCACTTTCAGTTTCATGGACTTTATGGTTTAGAATTGTACTCGAAATGTTACACATTAGTTCAACTGTACGTCATGGCTATTTTTTTGTTCAAATCTATTTTTCTTTTAAGATTTGATGTAATACTAAATACTAGAAACAATGCTGTTTCTTATTTATGTGCAATTTTACTATTTTTTGTTCCTTACCAATTATGATTCTTTTTCAACAGTCTCTTTAATTATCATGCAAACTCTATTTTTTCTTAGTAGTTTTCATTTGAATCCAACTACCAAAATAACATTTATTATCTGCATCCAATAATGTTTTTGGAGTTTTAAGGATTCATTCAATAACTTTTTCAATATTTGACATCATTGTTTATTACATTTGATTTTCAAGAGATTACTAAAAATCCAGTTAGATGGAAATATCTATGTACTAGTCGGCAAGTAGTATAAGAAAGTAGTACAAAACGACATGTATAAGTGATTAGTGATGAGAAGTTAAAGCAAGGATTTGGACCTCGTCATATCCAATCTGGAAGGCCCAAGAGACCTGGCCTAAACGGAGAAGTATCATAAAAAGGAATGAAATAAGGTTTAGGCAAGATTCTTATTCTTGTACAAAGAGTAATGAAATCTTACATTAAAAAGAGATTTGGGTATTTCACTGAAAGGAAAATTGTACCTAACGTTATGCTCGATGCATTGAGGATAAATAAGGAGGTTAAGCATTGTGACAGCTTAACACTTACGTGAAAAAGCTTTTATCAATAGTTTTTGGGGTTTCTTGAGAGAAAGCAAAACCAAAGGGCTAAATGGTTTTCGGTGAGGGATTCCAAGATTGTGTATTATTCTTGTAAATGTGTGATACTAGTGTAATAAGTCAAAAGTTCTTTGACCTTATTCAAAATATTTTTATTTGAGATGTGTGAGTGCATCTAAAGGGGTTTATAGTAGAGACACATATTGTATTAGTTGTTGTGTCACTGCTTGACGTTGTTATCTATTTTATTAGATTTTGCATTTTCATTTGGTATTAGAGCAAGCAGTTGTATGTACTACAAACAGGTGAAATTCTGAGGAGAAGATGGAAAGCTATTCAGATCTAGTTAACAGCTCAAGGGTGATATTGGATTTGGATAACTATGGTGATACAAGCCTCGATTCAAGGCTTAGATGCGCGTGGGCTGTTTGTAGAAGATTAGGTGAGAAACTCAACCTTAGGCTTCTGGATGGGGGTTTTCTGGTTGGTAAAAGATGGAAGGGTGAAGTGAACCACACGAGGGGGTGATGAACCTCGTGATAAATCACAAACTTAGAGCTAGGAGGGCTGGTCTCAACTAGGTTCTAAGCGCACAAGCTTCTTTGAGAGAATAACTTGTAAAGAAAATTCGATCTTTATTAATTAGCAAAAAAGGTTGTCGAACTACAATGCTGGAAGGAGCCTTATTAATATGCTCGACAGCTTGACCTTCTAGGGTCGACACAAATAAGGAAAAAGGAAAGTTTACAAAAGTGCACAAAAGGAAAAGATACAAAAGTGCATAACCGAAAAAGGACCTATTCCTAAAATGTTCTTGACTCAAAAATGTAAAGCAACTAGATCCTACCCTGCAAAACAGAAAGAGGCATATATTCGAATGTAAACTTACCTTAACTCACCTCACGGCCAAGAAATGGAAGGTGGCTATCCTTGTGGCATGCACGCGCCTTGCTCCTAGTCTTCGACTTGGAGTAGGGTTACAAATCTCTGGGTCTTGACCTCTCTTGCCACTAAAGCCCAAGTCTCTGATGTCCCTTGTGTTGTTGAGAAGCTATTGGACTCTTCCTTGTATTTTTGGACCATTGTCCTTAGTCGATCTTCTTCTAGAAGCTTGTCGACCCATAAGCTGAATTTGTGGAAGAGCGCCCTTGATCTGCTTCTTGTCATTGCTCCTTGAGGTACCACTGGTGTTGAGACTTCCTCTAAGTGCATGTCCTGGAGCTGGTAGCTCATTTGGTCCGAGTCCTCTTGTGTAGAAGTGGAAGTGTGCGTGTACTCGGCTGGATGGCCTGTACCGGCTGGATTGTGCGCGGTACTGGCCGGAATGACTTCAGGACCGGCCAAGTTGATCCCGGAGTCGGCGGTGTCATCAGGGGGACCGGCGGTGTCATTCACGTCCCCAACAAGTGTGCCGGAAGCTTGGGCCTCTCCGCCGGCGATGTTGACCGGTCTGGTCCTATAGGTCGAGGGTCTGGCGGTACTGTCTGGTCCGGCAGGCGCGCCAGATGGTCCTGCTGTCTCGGGCAAGCTTCCTGGTCGGCCAGTCTGGTCTCCTGGCTGGATGTACGACCTGATGTCCTCATCATATGGCTTTTGGAAATCAAGGATGAAGTCCTTGATTGGAGGCATAGATGTGTTAGTCTTGAAGGTCGTTCTTGTTCAATGGGAGGAACCCATGTTCAAGACTAAAGACACAACAGTGAGTGCTAAACCTGAAGAAGATTTGACAGAGGAGGAACTCAAAAGGTCCAGTTTAACTCAAGGGCACTTACTGCGATATACTACAATGTCTCAAAGAAAACTTTGAAATATTTCAAGACTGTGAAACTGCAAAATAGGCGTGGGACACTCTATAAGCCCATTTTGAAGGAACTAAGAATGTTCAAATTTCACAAAAGGACCTACTAGCATCCAGATTTGAGAATCTGAGAATGTAAGATCACAAATCTATTTCAAAATTTAGCTCAAAGATGAGTTTATTGGCACAAGAAACATTAACGCTTGGTAAGAAGTACAAAGACACGAAGTTAGTTAAGAAATTTCTAACGTGTCTACCAGCAAAGTTTATGCCTTATAAATTAGTTCTTGTTTTATCTCAAAATATGGATAAAATTAGCTTTGGTGAGGTAGTTGGGATGCTGCAAGCTCATGAAATGGAGCTTGAAGGAGTAAAGAAACCAAATAGTTTGGCCTTTACTACGTTCTCATGAAATGGAGCTTGAAGGAGTAACGAAGCCAAAGAGTTTGGCCTTTACTACGTTAGAAGCACATACAAGTGAGTTTGATGGGGAAGATTATGTGAGTTTGTTAGTACAAAAGTTTGGTCGTGGCCTTAGAAACATGGAACGAGGTGACAGTTCGAGAAAATTTGGATCCATCAAGAAACATGCAGATGGAGATAAACCATGAAAGAAATCTGATATGCAATGTCATGAATGCAATAAATCCTATCATGTTCTTCTCCATATTCTTGATGACATGCAAATTTTTGCTCATTATATACATTAGTAGGTGTATTATCCATTACACAATCGTAACTAATACTGCTACCACTACTTCCACCTATATCATGTCCTCCATAACCTTCACCATTTTGAAACTAAACATAATAATTTGGTATAAATCCTCTATTTAATAAATGTTTCCACACTGTCACAACAAAAATAAATTTGCTATTCATAAACTTCTGACATAGGCAAAATATCTTACCAGTTTCCAAAGTTAGTGGTACATTTTCTGATTGATACATAAAAATCTCTAGTTCATCATAGAATTTTTTAGACATTGATCTCTTAGCATATTTATGCATATGCATCCAATTTCTTAACTCGAGTATAGACACTATAATGAAAGATTATGAGAATTTTTTAGGGAGAAATAGTTTTGTAGTTAATTGTGTTAGAATGGGAAAGACTGTATTTGTACAAACATTTACAGAGTTTACGTCGACTGCTCTTTGCGAGTATTTACAATGGCCTAACATCGATTATTCTTTGTACGGATTACAATCGATTCACGATTTTACGATGATTGTAGTCGATGTACAAAGTTCAGTAACATTAAAATACCACGTGTTTTCCGAAATAAAAATCAATGTTAAGTTAGAACTAATATGTGTCAATGCAAATTAGTTTCTAATTACCAACGTATTAACAATGATTTGCTGATTCAACATGAATTTGATGTTAAATGCATCCTAACCATCGTCAAATTAACGTCGAACTGGTCCAACAATAGGTCGAATTACCGTTGAATTTTGAACTCGTTATAAATGAGACGATAATCCGTCGCTAATTTGTGATGGAGTAAATGCGCCGCAAAATTTTGACGCTAATAACCTTATTTCTTGTAGTGTTCACTTGTGACATCAAAGATGAGGGCATATGAATGTACCAAATTTAACCTCACTTATCAAGAAAGAGATTGTCTTAGGAGTACCTAGAACCATGGGGTGCTTACCACAGCAGGTTCATTTAGAGGTTGTCAATAGAACCATCAAGTATGTCAAAAAATATTGTCAACCTTGGTATTTGGTATTTAAAAGGGTCAAGCAAAAATTTGGTTGGGTATTGTGGTATTGGATGACAAAAAGAATACCAGTGGAGGATGTTTCTTTCTTCGAAACAATTTAATTTCATGCATGAGCAAAAACCAGAACTCTATGTCACTGTCTATAACAGAAACAGAATATATTGCCATAGGAAGCTGCTACTATCAACTGCAATGGATGAAACAAATGTCAGTTGATTACGAAATTGATTATGGCCCTCTCTTAGTTTACTACAACAACAAAAGTACCATCAGTATTTTAAAAAATCTAGTACAACACTCCAAAACAAAGCATATCGACATTTGGTCACTTTAACTAAGAACTGGTGGAAAAAAAACAGATATTGGTTAAACATATTATCATTGATTTGCAACTCTGTGACTTGTTTACAAAACCATTAGATTTTACTCATTTATCACAGTAAAAATATTATTAGTATTTGTGTGATATGACTCTGTTTAAAGCTTCTAGGAATTATACATGTGCTCAGTCAAGGAACATACAAAGTTTTGCTTTCGTTGGGAGTCAATGTCTCGATGGAAAAGAACTATATGTTATGTCATCGTGCCTGATTTTAAGTACAGGTTCTATATCGAGATATGTTATACAGGCTGCTGTAAAATGAATTTAAGTATTCTCCTTAAAAATCAAGTGATGGAGCTGACGTCTGTTTACATCAAACAAAAAAACAAAAAAGGAAATCATAGCAAAAAGCTAATGAGAGTATTGACAAAGTAGACACCTCCATATCCCTAATTTCAAAGTCAAGATACGCGGAGCCACATTCATGTCTCTTGTATATAAGTCAGACTCACTTGATGGATAAAGGTTGAAAGTTGTTCATTACATGATAAAAACATAATATTGTGAAAGGTAGAAATTGCAGCTATGACAACAATACATAGTGATTCAAGCTAAGTAAAATATGTTTCTTGATTATTGTGCTAAGACCGTTAAGGTCATATTTTGCAGTATCATTGCATCTTTGTGTGTTGTTTTCTTTCAAAATTATCACTAGTCTACGCTCTGTTGTTATATGTGCTTATTCTAAAGGTTGGTTTCCCATCGTTCCGTACTTAAATTGTGGTTGCTTTTTTCTGATCTTGTGGATTGTACTATTACTGTGTTTTGATGGTTGTCGCATTTTTTCTAATGTGATAGTTGAATAATTTTCTTTAATAAAAAAATTTGAGAAATTAAAAATGGCCAAATGTTTAAAATAGCATCTTTCTAAATTTTTATTCCAAAAATATCATCACTAGTTTAAATTTTCAATAATAGCATAAATTTAAGAATAAAATGTATTAAAACTATATTTTAATAGAAAAAATTAAATTTTAAATTAGAAAAAATGAACCCAAATATAATAATTTAAATTGATGTATAATTTATTTAAAATAAATATTTATTTGTACATAAGTATTTGTTATATTTTTGGAATTTATTTTTAAAATAATAGATTTAAAATAAAAACTTTAAAAATTGATATGTTATGATATTACTCATTAAAAATCAGGTTTCAAAGGGAGGGAAATCGTTTCTCTTCATCTCCATTCTTCTCTTTGACACCCACTATCTTGGCAAAGCTCCTCAACAACGACAGCTCTCTCCCATGGTGCAAGCCACTCGAATCAGTCCCCTCACCGATGCAGGTGTCGATTCGGCTGCCCCCATCGCACAAAAGCTTGTCGCAGTCCTCTTTGCACTCTGTCTACACCACATGCTCCTCATATCCTAACGCGGAGGTGGGGGCTGTCTCATACCACGGCGACGAGGTTGACTCCGACCAAGGCGATGCCATCCCACTTGATTCCGAGTCTCCTTCGACAGATTGTGCTGCTAGAAAGCGACAATGCTTACCAGACCTAGGCTTAGCGCCATTGTCTCAGCGTCTCCAGTCAGTCTCGGGCTCCTCTACTATTGCATCTGCCTCTGAGGCATAAGTGCTGGTTCGATTGAAACGGTTTTGTTGGCTTCTTGCTCGTTCTAGGTAAGACTCCTTTACTCGAGGAAATATCTCCGAAAGCTTGGTTGAGTTTGATGAGTTTGATAACCAATTTTGATAACCAATTTTGACAAGCGTTCACAGGTTCCTTCTCTGCATTTTCTTTGTGATACCTTATGTGCTAATTTTTTTTGTTATTAACTTGCGTTCTCACAAATAGGGGAGAGACATCAGCACCTGATTCAGAGTGACTAAGATCAAACGTGTCTTGCGTTATGGGGGGAGTAATGGTTGTTTTCATTACTGTGTGTCCTTTGTTTTTTTACTAACTAAGATAGCTAGAATTTTGGGGAAGTAAATCTTTTGTCCGTGACAAGTTTGGTTTTCTTTTGAGTGCGAACAATTTGTCTACAGAACAATTGTGCAAATTCACTATTAGCACTAAAACTATATGATAAATCAGCTTTAAATCAATCGTTTTTCTTGAAATATTAGTTGCTTTGTTTGTTGCTCTCTGTTTGTGTGCTTTGTGTAAATTGGTTAGTTACTTGTGAGACACACATAATCAAAAATGAGGATATTGAAGATGCAACTAGTTGAAAATATCTCTGTACTAGTCGGAAAGTAGTACAAGAGGACATGCATAAGTGATTAGTAATGAGGACTTAAACCAAGGAGCTGGACTTCGTCATAACCAATATAGATAACCCAAGAGGCATAGACTAAGCAGAGAAGTATCCAAAAAAGAATGAAGTCAGCTTCATGGAAATTCTTATTCTTATATAAAGAATAAGCAAATCTTACATTAAAGGAGATTTGGGTATTTCACTGAAAAAAAATTGTACCTAGGTTTATGCTTGATGAATTTAAGATAAATAAATAGGTTAAACATTGTGACAGCTTAACATTTACGCGAAAAAGCTTTTGTAACATCCCATGCCTAAATTTAAACCTTGAAGCCCACGGAACTAAAAGTGAGGGTATAACAGACAATTCTTCTGAAACCCTAGTTAACTCTAATGGCTATATAAGCCATCGCCAAAGGGGATTGGAGGTAGCTGTTCATCAGATCAGAGGGATAGAAAGTTCAGCGTTGGAGAGTCCAGTTGTTCATGTGTACCATCGCCGGAGGAAAAGAAATTTATGCACGACCAACGATTCCAACGTTCCATTAACCCAAGCTTCGCCATGAAGTGAGAGGGGATCTACGATTTTCATTATACACTTATATATATGTATTTTGATGATTGCTTCGTTCAGGGAGAAAATTAGAGGTTGAATCATGTGTGGTGTTAGGCTTTTAGTTAATTATTTCAAACATAATGGTGTTTTAATAAGGAAAATGGAGTTAAACCTATTAGGAATTTATTAAATAATAAATAAATAAATATTAAAAAGATGAATAGGAATGTGGTGGTGTACGTGTGTGGTGGGGGGAAAGGAGTAGAAATATTATGTTAATTTATTATTTTAATAGAGATTATTATGTTGACTTCGTTCAACTGCGTTGATGGATGTTAAGATACGACAACAACTGTTGAGTCGTAGTTCATTAACAGCTGGCAGGTTGAAAACAACCATCCACGTGGCGGGAGTTTGACATGAGCAAATAGGCCAACATGGCTGTGGTGGAAAGCCGACGTGGCTTTGGGGGTTCCGAATCCTTAAACCAATGTGGTTAGGGATGAGGAGGAGTTGTTGTGACTTAGGCAAACACGGTTTAAATACATATATCTTGGTAGTATTGTTGTCAACTTTTTGTGGAATCAATCGTGCTAGTTTTCATTCCTAAATAAAGTAATTATCAAGATTAGATACATACTTGTATTATGTGAATTTTTGGATAGGCGTGATCGTTTCACTTAGTAATTATGTTACTCATGCCACCTCTCGGATGCAGTTGAATTCGAGCACTAGTGATGCAGGTGAATTCGAGCAGTAGTGATGTAGTGACTCGGAGTGGTGCTACGTTTTGGGAATTTTTAAACATTATTTATTTATTTTATTTTGAATCTTGACTATCGTTGAATTTTTAAAGTTATTTTTTTATGTTTTTAATAACTTTATACTTGGTTTTGACGAGAGTTCTTTTAATAAAAAGAATTATTACTTATACTTTATCTATTAAATGAGATTTCAAATGAATTATAAGTTAAGTACGAGGTGATGACACATGTCATGTATTTTGGAGACGGGTGTTGCAATTTTGATATCAGATCGAGGTTGCTACTCCGGTTCTGATCCGGAGAGCGTTATTCTAAGTTCTTAGAAAAAAATTGTTTAAAAAAGATTAATAATAAATATATATATATATATATTTTCAATGGGGGAGCATCACTCAAAGTAATTGTCGTGAAGTCAATTATTCTTCGTTGATTTATAATACTATTGGAGTGATATGTGAATTGGGTGTTTATGTGGAAAATATGCCGCCAAAGAGAGTTAATCGTATGGCTGGTTTGCGTAGTGGAGATCGTGAGCGCAACCATAGTGACCAATCGCTTGAGCAGGAAGGTGTTGTTCCAGTTCAGCAACCAGTTTGTTGCTCCCGTGGTGGATTATGCGGCACTAAGTGCAGCTGTGATGCAACGTATGCGTGATGTGTTAGCACCTTTGTTGCAGCAAGTTCCTGTAGCAAATCAGATACCACGAGTTGTAGTGCCTGAGCAGGCAACTCCGGAGTTCGTTGCACCCGAACCTCCTGTTCAAGAGTTTGTGGCACCTCAATACCCATTGCCGTCTCCTCTAATGCCAAGGATACCCGTATGGGACCAGGGACCAACATATTGGGATGCTTTGAAGATGTTAAGGAATTTAAACATGGAGATGTTTAGTGGAGTGGAGGGATCGATCCAATTGCAACAGAAAACTGGATGAATATGTTAGAGAGGAACTACGAGACAATCATGTGTCCGATTGAGTTTAGAAAGCAATTGGCGATTCAGTACCTAAGGGACAAAGCGGAGGTTTGGTGGGATAGTGTAGTCGTTAGCACTCATGCAAACCATTTGGTGAGCTGGCATGACTTTAAGGAGAAATTTGCACAGAAGTACTTTCCACAAGAGGCTTTAGACCAATGGTCAGATTGTTTGCCGACCTTCGGCAAGGGGCTAAGTCAGTTCAAGAGTAGGATCTAGAGTTTCATCGACTTAGGAGGTTTGCAGGAAGAGGAACAAGCGAAATGATATAATTCTCAAGTTTCAAAGAGGTTTGAGGCTAGAGGTGAAAAATCGTTGCATGGTGCGAAAATACAATAACATGGTCGATTTAGTGGAAACACCGTCTTTAGTAGAACAAGGCATTGAGGCAGGAACCAAGCAAGCAAAAGCGGCCCAAGCAAGGATAGGAAAGTTGGTTGAGCAGCAGAGACGTACCACATATAATCGGAATATGGGCGCGATACAGGTTAGAGGAGTGCTCACTTGTTTAAGGTGCGGTCAGAACAGACATACCAAGATGCATTGTCCAAGTGGAGATGATCTATGTTACAATTGTAAGCTACCAGGACACGATAGGGCAAGGGAGCGTATGCCACCACCACCCCCAAAGAGGCAAGCTGTGGAACCTCTGGTGTTTGCAGTAAATGTCGAGGAGGGTGCCGAACCGATCGCAAGTATGTTTAGAACCTTTGTCTGTTATTTTTACTTAAATGCACGGGGATTATTTGGTTTTGTATACTTCTTTGGTACTGTTTCTTAGAAAGATAAATCATGTAGGCTCAATTTTGGTCGGGGAATCGGTCGCTCATACCTTGTTTGACTCTGGAGCAACACATAGTTTTGTTAGTCCTGAATTCGCAAAGTACTAGGGTTTTAAAGGAGAGTTTTCCAAAAAGGCAAGAAGGATTGAAACAACGGGGCAGAAATGGTAGAATCACTAGAGACTTACAAAGAGGTTCTTGTAATCTTGGACTTGGAGATCTTGTAGAGATGAAGTTAAAATATTATGAAGTAGTATTAGGTATGGATTGGCTTATACGCCATCAAGCCATGTGGAATTGTCGACGTGCATGCGTTACTTTTGCTAGTGCTGAAGGAAGATTAACGTTTCAAGGGGTTCAAGTGCAATGTGGAATTCCCATAGTTTATATGACTCATGCAGAAGGGCTTACCAATAGAGATAATGAGGCTTACTTGGAAACAATCACGACTAAAAAAAAATCAGAAGAATTTGAGATAAGTGGTATTCCAGTAACAGCAACATATGAGGATGTATTCGAACCATTAAAGGGGGTTCCGCCATCACGAGGTGATGATTTACCATCGATTTGGAGCCTGGAACCACTCCCGTGTCTAAGCCAGCATACCGTTTAGCCCCTGTAGAAGACTTAACAAGTAAATGATTTATAAGACCTAGTAGTTCGCCATGGGTAGCACTTGTGTTGTTTGTGAAAAAGAAAGATGGAAGTTTTAGACTTTGCATTGACTATCGTGGATTGAATAAAGTGACCATAAAAAATAAGTACCCATTACCACAAATTAACGAGCTATTGTACCAATTAAAAGGAGCTTCATGGTTCTCCAAGATCGATCTAACGTCAGGGTACCACCAGATTACGATTGCTGAAAAAGATATAAGGAAGACAACTTTCAGGACGCGCTATGGTCATTACGAATATGTGGTAATGCCATTTGGTTTGACTAATGCACCAGCCGCTTTTATGAAGCTCATGAACAACGTGTTTCGGGAGTATTTAGACAAATTTTTCATTGTGCTCATTGATGACATCCTAATTTATTCTAAGAGTCGGGATGAACATATGGAGCACTTATGGGTAGTACTAGAAAAGTTGCGAGAATACAAGTTATATGCTAAGTTGAGCAAATGTAGGTTCTGGTAGAGGAAGATTGGCTTTATAGGTCACGTTGTGTCTAAAGGTGGAGTATCAGTGGATCTGAAAAAAATGCAACGATTATGGGATGGCTGACACCCTGAAACGCAACAGAGGTTCATAGTTTTCTTGGCTTAGTGGGTTACTATCAAAAATTTGTTGAAGGATTTGCGAGTATAGCCAAGCCTATTATTCAACTTACGGGAAAGGATTTGAAATTTAATTGGACCAAAGAGTTTGAAGAGAGCTTTCAAAGGTTGAAAGGGCATTTGACTAAGACTCAAATATTGGTTTTACCAAGGACTGGGGTACCATATTTGGTATACACTGACGCATCAGGGTCAAGATTGGGTTGTGTGTTGATGCAGGAAGAACGAGTAATTGCCTATGTGTCGAGACAGTTGAGGAAACATGAGATACATTATCTCATCCATGATTTAGAATTAGCAGCAGTTTTTTTTGCTTTAAAAATTTGGCGTGCGTATTTGTATGGGGAAAAAATTCAAGTTTTTACTAAGCACAAGAGTTTAAAATATATATTTACGCAACCAGATCTTAATCTGAGACAGAGGAGATGGATGGAGCTACTAGCATATTATGACTTAGAAATCACATATCATCCTGGAAAGGCTAACATGGTAGCAGATGCATTAAGTAGAAGGAGAAATGACATATCAAGGGAACGGGAAGCAGAGAAGTTAGTGGCTTTCTTGGGAAAATTAAGCTTGTGTGCTACTACGGTTACCAAAGATGCCATATTATTGGAAGCCATACGGGCAGACTTACTTTGAAAAATATGTGAGGCTCAAAAGGTAAACGATGCACTAAGAAAAACTATGGATAATAATGTGGAAGGATACCATGCCGCAGACAACGGAACCTACATGTATAGGAATTGGGTATGTGTTCCCAATGTTAAGGAATTAAAGGATGAGATCTTATCACAGGCACACCAGGCACGTTTTGCAATCCATCCGGGGGCGACAAAGCTATATCAAGATCTAAAATGTTATTATCATTGGAACGGTATAAAACGGGATAGTGCAGAATGGATAGCGAAGTGCCCTACGTGCCAACTAGTAAACGCAGAACGTAGAGTACATGGTGGGTTATTACAAAGTCTACCATTGCTTGAATGGAAATGGAATATGATCACTATGGATTTTGTGACAGGGCTCCCAAGGATAGTTAGTAAATTGGATACGGTTTGGGTAATTGTTGATCCACTTATAAAGTCAGCTCATTTATTGGTGATTAAAAGACATACAATGTGGACCACTTAGCAAGAGTATATTTGGAAGTGATTGTTAGGCAGCATGGGGTCCCAGTGAGTATTGTTTTGGACCGAGACCCGAAATTTAATTCAATATTTTGGCAGGCATTCCAAAAGACACTTGGGACGAAAGTGCATCTGAGTACCGCATATCACCCACAGACAGATGGACAGTCGGAAAGAATAATTCAAACCCTTGAGGATATGTTACGAGCGTGTATGTTGGATTGGGGAGGTCGTTGGGAAAGATATTTACCGTTAGCAAAGTTTGCATATAATAATAGCTATCATAGTAGCATAAAGATGTCACCATATGAGGCTTTGTATGAGCGACCTTTTCGGACATCACTTTGCTAGACAGAAGTGGGAGAACATAGAGACTTGGAACCTAAATTGGTTCAAAAGACAGTGGATCAAGTGGAAACTCTTCGTGCTAGACTTAAGGAGGCTCACGATTGTCAGAAGAGTTACGCTGATAAAGAGAGAAGAGAATTAATGTTTAGAGTGGGAGATGAAGTGTATTTAAAAATGAGGGTATTCAGAGGAGCAGATAAGAGTAAGAAGTTGGGAAAACTCAAACCAGGTTTTATGGGGCCTTATCCAATTACTGAAAGGATTGGTACACTTGCATATAAATTGGGCTTGCCAAAGGAGTTAGCAGCGTTTCATGATGTGTTTCATGTATCGGTCCTCTGAAAAGTTGTCAAAGAACCCCAACTCATTATGCAGCAACCACCAAAGGATTTGTAATAAAATTTGACAATTCTTAGTACACCGGTAAAAATGACTGGACAACAAAGAGTTGATATGCAAAGGAAGCATGTTAAATCAGTGTGTGTTCGTTGAGAAACAGACGAAATTGAAGAAGAGACGTGGGAGTTTGAACATCATATAAGAATCGATTATCCTTGTCTTTTTAAAGACCACGACGAGAGTGAGGTTGAACCATCAAATTCGGGGATGAATTCTTTAGTGGTGGGGGAGAATTGTAACATCCCAGGCCTAAATTCAAACCATGAAACCCACGGAATTAGAAGTGAGGGTATAACAGAAAATTCTTCTGAAACCTTAATTAACCCTAATGGCTATATAAGACGTCGCCAAAGGGGATTAGAGGTAGTCGTTCATCAGAAACAAAAACAAGAAAAGAAGGAGAGATTTCGATTGAGGAGAGGGATAAAAAGTTCAGCGTTGGAGAGTCCAGGTGTTCATGTGTACCATCGCCAGAGGAAAAGAAATTTACGCACGACCGACGATTCTAACATTTCATTAACCCAAGCTTTGCCGTGAGGTGAGACGGGATCTACGATTTTTATTATACACTTATGTATATGTATTTTGATGAGTTCTTCGTTTAGGAGAAAATTAGAGGTTGAATCATATGTGGTGTTAGGGTTTTAGTTAATTTTTGCAAAAATAATGGTGTTTTTATAAGAAAAAGGGAATTAAACCTATTAGGAATTTATTAAATAATAAATAAATAAATATTAAAAAGATGAATATGAATGTGGTGGTGTACGTGTGTGGTGGGAGAGAGTAAAAATATTAGATTAATTGATTAGTTTAAGTGAGATTATTATGTTGACTAAATTATTAAGGAAGATAAATTGTTATGTGTTAGTTTATTGGTTAAGGATACTAAATTATTTATGGTTGATTATGATATAGTAAAATGAACCAAAATCAATTAATTAATTTAAATAAATTAATATTATTATTAGATAAATATTAAACATGTAGTCTAAACAAGTATAATGTTTGATTTATTAATGTGGGAATAAATTTCTGGTGAACGTGATATTCATGTAACATGGGTATGGTGGATTTGAGCAACGTTAGTTGGTTCAACTGCGTTGGTGTTGGGCTATGACAACAACAGTGTTGAGACGTAGTTCATTAACAGCTGGCAGGCTGGAAACAACCATCGACATGGCGGGAGCTTGACGTGAGCAAATAGATCGACGTGACCGTGGTGGAAAGCCGACGTGACTTTAGGAGTTCTGAACCCTTAAACCGACATGGTTAGGGATGAGGAGGAGTGGTTGTGACTTAGACAAGCATGGTTTAAATACATATATCTTGGTATTATTGTTGTCGACTTTTTGTGAAATCAATCGCGTTAGTTTCCAATACTAAATAAAGTAATTATCAAGATTAAATACATACTTGTATAATATGAATCTATGGATAGGCGTGATCATTTCACTGAGTAATTATGTTACTCATGCCTCCTCTTAGATGCAGGTGAGTTCGAGCAGTAGTGATGTAGTGATTTGGAATGATGCTACGTTTTGGGAATTTTTAAACATTATTTATTTATCTTATTTTGAATCTTGAGTATAGTTTTATACTTGGTTTTGAAGAGAGTTTTTTCAATAAAAAAATTATTACTTATAATTTATCTATTAAATGAGATTTCAAATGAATTATAAGTTAAGTACGAGGCGATAACACGTGTCATATATTTTGGAGACTGGTGTTATAGCTTTTATCAAAGGATTTTGGGGGTTGTTTGAGAGAAAGCAAAACCAAAAGGGTAAAGGATTTCGGTGAAGAGTTTCAAGATTGTGTGTTAATTTTATAAAACGTGAGAAGTTAGTATAATAAGTTAAGGGTGCCTTGAGCTTATTTAAAATTGTTTAGTTGAGATTTGTGAGTGTATCTAAAAATTTTCTATTACAGATTCGTATTGTATTAGTTGTTGTATCATTGTTCGATGTAGTTATCTATTTTATTAGATTTTGTTGATAAATTTATTTTCAATGATTTCAATTATGAAATCTTAATCCCAAGAACATGTAGATTTGATTTAATTCAACCCTAATATTTTTTTAGTAAAAGAAACTACTAACCTTGATCCATGAGGAATTAGACAAAATGTTTTTCTCCTCCTTTAACCTTTCTCTTTAATGATCTCCTTGATGGATAAGAAATCAATGCTTTAATCCTTTACTTTTGTTTTTTTTTCTTTAAGTGGCGATTTCTTTTTTGTTCTTCTTAATGTGTTTTTTAAGTGAGAAGTTATAAAACTTAATCTATTAAAAGAGAAGTTACGAATATGAGAAGAAAAAACTGCCACACTTTTATTAACCACCACACATCCACACTAGTGCCTTTTCATCTATTAATTAATTGGTTATTATTTAACCATCTTATATATAATGAATACATATATATACTAACAAATAGAAAGGTGTTTATACAATTTAATTAGGTAAAGGAGGAGGGTTATCAATACACCCAAATTCTAATGTCGTTATCCGAAACCGATCCATCATGGTGCCGTCTTTTATATTAGAATTATAAACATTAATATGAACTTGATCCGTATAATTAAACCGAAAGACACATAGGTCACATATAAGAATATGTAAATATTCTTACATTCTCCCACTTGACCTTGTGTCGACTTGATGATTCAACAACCTTAATGTTTACTTTACATCAAGTTCATTTCAATTTAAACTATCATAATAAAATTAGAATTTATCGGATCATGGCGGTTACACATCATTAGACGACATGATCCCTTCCATGTATCACAAAATAATCCCAACTTCATATATAGTTTCTTTATATTGAGAATAACCTTAATTCTCAATCTAATCATATGTTATCATAGAACCATAAGTGTATACACATATTTTAATGATAACATATTTATTAAAACCAGAAACATAACTTAAATTGAATTCATAGTGTCATACATATAATGAACATATCATAATCATAATAGCAAGACTTTGTCTATAATACCCATACGCTCTACATGACCAATAAACATTTTGGGTGGTAGTCCCTTAGTTAACGGATCCGCTACCATCATATCTGTTCTTATATGTTCAAATGACACTCTATGTTTCTGTACTTCTTCTTTGACAGATAAGTACTTTAATTCCATGTGCTTAGCACCTTTAGAGTACTTGTCATTCTTTGAAAAGAAGACAGCTGCGGAATTATCACAATAGATTCTCAGCGGCCTCGCTATAGTGTCGACAATACGAAGTCCCGAGATAAAGTTCCGCAACCACAATGCGTGAATTTTGGCCTCAAAGCATGCCACAAATTCGGCCTCCATAGTGGAAGTAGCAATGACGGACTGTTTTCCACTTTTCCATGATATTGCTCCCCCAGCTAATAGGAACAAATAGCCAAACGTCGATTTTCTACTGTCAACGCATCCGGCATAATCTGAATCTGAATATCCAATGACCTCAAGGTGATCAGATTTCTTGTATGTAAGCATGTGCTCTTTGGTGCCTTGCAAGTACTTGAGAACCTTCTTTGCAGCTCTCCAGTGGTCCATTCCGGGATTACTTTGATATCGACCCAACATACCAACCGCAAAGCTGATATCTGGCCGAGTACATGTTTGAACATAGTTCAAACTCCCAACCACTGATGCATATGGAATTCTTTCCATTTCCTTACGCTCTAATTCATTTTTAGGACATTGCATTTTACTGAATTTGTCTCCTTTCTGAATTGGAGCTATCCCTGCGGAACATTTGTCCATTTTATCTCTCTCTAAAATCTTATTGATATATCCTTTTTGAGACAATCTTAACAATCCTTGTGCTCTATATCGAAATATTTCTATTCCGATCACATATGATGCCTCACCCATATCTTTCATTTCAAAGTTCTTAGAGAGATACTTCTTTATATCATGTAACATGCCCATGTCATTTGCAGCAAGCAAAATATCATCAACATATAAGACTAAAATCACAAACTTGCTCCCACTAACTTTAATGTAGATACATCGATCAACGATGACTTCTACAAAACCGTATGACAAGATGATATCATTAAACTTTAAATACCATTGTCTAGAAGCTTGTTTTAGTCCATATATCGACTTTCTCAGCTTACATACCATATGTTCTTTTCCTGTGACCACGAAACCTTCAGGTTGGTCCATATATACTTCTTCCTCAAGTTCTCCATTTAGAAAGGCGGTTTTCACATCCATCTGGTGAAGCTCTAGATCATAATGAGCCACCAAAGCCAAAACAATTCTTAGAGAATCCTTCTTTGAAACTGGAGAAAAGGTCTCTTTATAGTCAATACCATCTTTTTGGGTGAAACCTTTAGCAACAAGACGAGCCTTGTATCTTTCAATGTTACCTTTCGAGTCGCGTTTGGTCTTAAAGACCCATTTAGAACCAATGGTTTTGAAACCGTTAGGCAACTCTACTAAGTCCCATACATTGTTATCACCCATAGATTTTATTTCTTCTTTCGAGGCAATTAACCATTTTTCAGAATTGTCACTTTTCATGGCTTTTTGAAATGAGCACGGATCTTCATCAATGCTTAAGTCACATTCACTTTCAATAGCATAAACCACATAGTCATTTGAAATAGCAGATCTTCTTTCTCTTCCAGATCGCCTTAAAGGTTCTTGTGGTATACTATTCTCTTCTTGAATTGTAACCGGTTCATTAATTGTATTTTCTACTAGTGGGGTTGACACATCATTATGTTGTTCTATTGCGTCATTTAACTGTGATGGAACAATAGGAACAACAACCTCAGGTGCAACGATAGGTGAAGGAACATCAACATGGACTTCCTGAATGTCCACTTTTCGTGGTTCACCACTCCCACTAGTTTCACCATTTTCAATGAACCTAGCATTACCGGTCTCCACTATTCTCGTACTATGGTTAGGACAATAAAATATATACCTCTTTGATTTTTCAGGATAACCAATGAAAAATCCACTGATAGTCCTAAAATCAAGTTTCTTTTCATGTGGGTTATACAACCTTACTTCTGCTGGACAACCCCAAACACGTAGATGTCTTAAACTAGGTTTCCTTCCCGTCCATAGTTCATAAGGAGTCTTAGGAACAGCCTTGCTAGGAACCCGGTTCAGCAAATACGTTGCAGTTTTTAATGCATATACCCACAACGAAAAGGGTAAAGAGCAATTACTTAACATGCTCCTAACCATATCCATTAAAGTACGATTCCGCCTCTCAGCTACACCATTCTGCTGAGGAGTACCAGGCATTGTATATTGTGCACAAATACCTTTACTTTCAAGTAACTTTGCAAATGGACCTGGACATTGTCCATTTTCGTTGAATTTTCCATAAAACTCACCACCTCTATCAGATCTCACAATTTTTACCTTTTTATCTAACTGACTTTCCACCTCGTCAATGAACACCTCTAGGACATTCACAGATTTGGACTTTTCATGCAATAGATATGTATATCCATAACGTGAGTAATCATCGATGAAGGTGATAAAGTATTTTTCACCACTCCAAGAAGGAGCATCTAAAGGGCCACAAATATCGGTATGTATTAACTCAATAAGCTGAGTGCTTCTTGTGGCTGATTTCTTTGTTATGTGTTTAGTCTGCTTTCCTTTAATGCAATCTACACATACATTTAGATCACCAAAATCCAATGCAAGAAGAATTTCATTCTTTACCAACCTCATAATTCTTTCTTTGGAAATATGACCTAATCTTTGATGCCACAATAAAGCAGAATTTTCATTTGATGCACTACGTTTAATGCCTCGACTTTCAATATTAAATAGGGATTCGGAAAATTTTGCATCAAGATTGAATTTATAAAGTGAATCAAACAAAGTAACACTACCATAAAAGTAATCATTTCGGTACAAAGAGAAAACACCATGTCCAATCTTAAAAACAAATCCTAAATTATCCAGTCTACTAACGGAAACAAGATTTTTAGCACATTCAGGTACATAGAGACATCCTTCAAGATCTACATGACATCGAGTGTCTAAAATCAATCTATAAGTCCCAATGCCTTCAATTCGTGCCTTCATCCTGTTCCCCATGAACAAGTATTGTTCAGTTCCTCTTATGGGCTGAATCGAACTGAATCCCTGTTTAATATGAGACACATGAGTAGGAGCACCAGAATCTAACCACCAAGTATTATTAGGCACTTCTATAAGGTTCAATTCAGAGCAAACAAAACTATGATGTTTACCTTTCTTGTCGAACCAGGCCTTTCGTTTTAGACAATCTTTCTTGAAATGTCCCGTTTTCTTGCAAAAGAAACATTTCATCTCTTTATGGATTTTGCTTTCAGGTCCTTTCACAAAAGCTTTATCCTTCCTTTTGTCCTTTTTACTCGGTTTTGCCTTATAGCTTCTAGAACTTCCAAGACCTACGAGATTCGCAACTTGGTCCTTCATTTTCTTTAATCTCCCTTCCTCTTGAACCAACATAGCCTTTAGTTCTTTAAAATTCCATTTATCTTTAATGGTGTTGTAGTTCACCTGGAATTGGCTAAATTCAAAAGGTAGGGAGTTCATAATGAATTGGACCAAAAACTGTTCATGAACCTCCATTCCCATGGATGTTAACTTTGCTGCCAAGTTAGACATGTGCGTGACATGATCATGGATTGGTTGAGACTAGTCAAACTTTTTTGTAGTTAGCTCACTCATTAGACTTCCTACAATCGACTTATCAGCCAAATCCGATTGTGAACACTCCTTAATTTTCTGTATGAAATCCCTTGCTTTCTGTGTCTTAGGCATAGATGGCTTAATACTTTCCGTCATCATCATCCTCATAAGGTTCAAACTCAGCCTGTTAGATCGCTCCCAAGTCTCATACCGAGTCTTTTCAGTTTGGGAGCTATCATCTGTAATGGCTGAGGGTTCCTCATCCGTTAGGATTGCAAGATCGAGTGCCATAATACCCAGTGTGAACCGGATATGTTCTGACCACTCTCCATAATTGAGCCCATTAAACTTTACGACAGAATTAGCGGATGCATACAAATTTGATGAAGCTGCAAAATATTTATACATACTTACTCATTATTACTTTGAGACTTTATTACAAATTCAAAGACCTAATCATAAACTTATAAAACATGTATTCAAGTAACCTTAGGGTAATACTTTAAATACAAACACTTTTAGCGATGTTAAATTTATTCTTTAACAATTAATCATATCATATAAAATCAAATAATTATGATACCTTTGGGTATACATAATATCGGCTATAGTGAAATGATTAATTCTTTTCATATTAATAACTATATCATATGATCTACCTTTGGGCAATCTCCTAAAATATAGATATTAAAACAATTGATCAATTAAAACTTTAATGTCATTTATAACATCACTTTAATCATGATCAATTGATAAACTTTACTATTTTAATATTTATATCTATTATAACAAGGCCACTTTGGTGACTAACATGTCATATAAAATATAAACATTAAAATTTTAATAGATAAAGTATCTTTATATTGTATTAACATTTCAAAATACAATTAACCATATGTATTAAACCAGCGGAAACTTTATTGTACACTTATATATATATAAGTTTTTTTTATATACATAAGCAAATTTATTTAATCAAATATATATATATATATATATATATTCTATTTTTTTTATTTTTATTTTATTCCACATATTTTATGATTTTATCTTAATCAATGAATGTCATTTATTATGACTCATAAAAAAAATCAGTTCTCATAATATGCACCTATTTAATTAATAATAATTTTTTATTGCCTTTATGATCATGAATTAATGCAAACAACAAACCATTTAAAATTATTAAATAAATAGATAAAAACTTTTAGTATGCGAAAATTTTCATGCCCGTTTCATGCACTTTATTTTTTTTTTTCTCTACCATTTATTATTTTGATCAAAAAATAACTTCATCAATGTCTTGTAACCGATCATTAATTCTCTTAAAGATGACCATAATTAGGTTTCTTAATATTACTACCCATTTGTGTTTCCATTCTTCATTTCGATATATCATTAAATTTTTTTTTATGAATATTAAATGATAGTTACAAAATACTAAGACAATCGGCTTAACACCAAGACTTAATCCACACTATTTTCATCATGAAAATCAATCACTAATTTTATGGTAAATTAAAACAAATCTAGTTTTGCTCTGATACCAATTGATAAATTTATTTTCAATGATTTCAATTATGAAATCTTAATCCCAAGAACATGTAGATTTGATTTAATTCAACCCTAATATTTTTTTAGTAAAAGAAACTACTAACCTTGATCCATGAGGAATTAGACAAAATGATTTTCTCCTCCTTTAACCTTTCTCTTTAATGATCTCTTTGATGGATAAAAAATCAATGCTTTAATTCTTTACTTTTGTTTTTTTCTTTAAGTGGCGATTTCTTTTTTGTTTTTTTTAAGTGAGTAGTTATAAAACTTAATCTATTAAAAGAGAAGTTACGAATATGAGAAGAAAAAACTGCCACACTTTTATTAACCACCACACATCTACACTAGTACCTTTTCATCTATTAATTAATTGGTTATTAATTAACCATCTTATATATAATGAATACATATATATATATATATATATACTAACAAATAGAAAGGTGTTTATACAATTTAATTAGGTAAAGGAGGAGAGTTATCAATACACCCAAATTCTAATGTCGTTATCCGAAACCGATCCATCACGGTGCCGTCTTTTATATTAGAATTATAAACATTAATACGAACTTGATCCGTATAATTAAATCGAAAGACACATAGGTCACATATAAGAATATGTAAATATTCTTACATTTGTATTTTCAATAACATGTTCAATAAACTCAAAGAAACTAAGAATTTATTTCTCTTGAAGTGAAGATCTAAAGAAGCCTATCGATATGTTAGAATATAAGAAAAGGAAAACGAAAATTGAAGAGAAATGTCGTTCAAGTCGATAGATTAAATTTATAGTGTGTTGCATATGTAGAAAATAAGGATATTACTAGAAACCAAAGAATTGTCCACCATATCACTGAAAAGAGTCACTTTGTCATGACTTAAGGGAACTCCCTCGATGCAATTGTAGTCACAAAATCGGAAGTACATTTTTCGTTAGATTAAACTGATCTTGATGAGAGGATCTTATATACTAGATATTATTAGAAAAGTGTTAATGTGAATCTCATTCGTGGATGACAACTTACAGAAAAGTGTTATTTTTGAACAAAAGATTAAAGAATATCGTGGAATAGAAAAGAATCGTGAGACCAATAAAAAAACAAATAAACAGAGAAGTGAAATGTTTTTTACACTAAAAAATTTAGTTGTATAAGTTCTATAAAGATAAAGGGATTATAAAACAGCTTTATTGCATTTACACTAGATTTGGATTTTCGAAGTAAATTGAATAAACCGAACTGGCCGAACCAAAAATTTTAGTTTTTGGTTTTATTTTAATTATATTTATTAAACTGATAGGATAAATAACTAATTTTACTTGGTTTACACTTCCATTCGGTTCAAAAGTATAAAACTGATCGGTTTTTAAAAACCAAAAATCGCAACATTTTATAAGTTCTACACCCTAATTTTTGGGCAAAAATTTTGCAATACTTCTTCTCCCTTCGACAACCTTTCCACTCCCTGCGACAATCTTTCTGTACTATGCGGCAACCTTTTTGCGGCCTACGGCAACTTTTCTCTACTTATTCTCTTTCGTTTCTTTTTTTCTTATTTTTCTTTTTTGCTTCTTCTTTTCTTATTCTTCTCTTTCGATTCTTCTTTTATTCTTCTTTTCTTTCGATTCTTTTTTTCTGTTTTGGATTTCTCTTCTTCTGTTGTTTCTTCTGAAAAATCGACATTCAGGTTCTTGGCCCTACGAATGACGATGGTTCAATTTCATTAATTTATAGAGAGAGATTCGAAAATTTCACAGATGTTGAATTTTGAATTGAGTTTTGTTTGAGGCTTCGACTCTGGTATTTGTTTCTTAACTTAAGTTTTAGCATCGGATTTATCTTATCTTTTATCCTTTGATTTATTCAGCTTTTTTTATGTGATGTATTTTTGGGTTTGATATCATAGGATTCATGGCTTTTACATATGTATGGAAGTAAAAGCTGTGTAGTTGTTTATGTGATCTATAATTTTCAGTCAAACAAAGTAATTAACAACATTAATTTAATTAATTCATCTATAACTTTAAAATTAATTTATTTTATTAAAATTATTTGAAATTTCCTACAAAAAACGTACCCGGTGGTTATGTTGGGTTTAATTAATCTAGCTTTTACTAGATTGATTGAAGGAGTAGATCCTTACCATCATATTCTCGAAAAACGATAGAAAAGATTCTTGAACTGATTGTTGAATCTATGGTGATGGTGGTGTTTGTGACGGAAATGGGGTTGGGGTTGGAGTTTGTCCCCAAAACTATCTCCCTCATCGTGGACGCAATGATTCACTACTATTTCTCAGATGTTTTTTTTTCACGCAAAGAGTCAGCGTAGTTGTTATGTCTTTCAGCAATATATCCACAAAACAATACAAATTAATTAATTATTAAATCAGAAATATAATTTGCTTAATTTAATAAAAAATCGTACTTTATAAAAAATTTACTACTATTACTTGGATTGAAAATTGTTACTTTGAAATTTTTAGAAAAAAGCAAGAGAGAACTAGGAGAGATTTTAGAGATATTGCAATTTGAAAAATTTCTGCGTGTATAGTCTTGTGACCGTTGCTAATCCATTGCAGTTTAACTTCGGATTACCGATGCCTCATCGCTAATCCAACGTAATTTTTTTGGTTTTCTGTAGGCATCAAACACATTTGATTTAAATTATCGATGAATCAGTGACGAAACGAACATAAATTCGTTAGTACGTTTTAAATTTATAAGCGTCATAGTACGTGAAATCATTTAAAATTACGAGGGATTAATGACACATTTATTGCTGATCCATCATTATGTTAGTGACGAGTGCAACATTAATCCATCGTAATCTTGGTTTAAGGATAAGGTGATTGAAATATGCAACAAAATAACAGCGTTCGTGCACGTTATGACAAATTAGCGTCGAATCAAACACTATTACATAATTGGACGTGTTTGGGTCAGGGTAAGACGATTGAATATTGCGACGGAATAACGTGGCTTAGGGTTAGGGTAAGACGATTATCCTTTCCGATGGATTACCGATTTATGTCCCAGTCCGTCGCTATACTGTTGGCAATCCGTAGGTAAAACCAAGTTGAAATTCACGAAAATATATTACTTTTGCATGTTTAATGTGAATCCACAACATGTTTACATGTTCCAATTTGCTCTTATGATATGAGAGCACATTACAAATTCAGTTTCGGTTACTATGTTATTGAGAAAAAACAATGATATAAGAAGAACAAATTTTAACACAAATCATTGATACTACATAAAGAGCCATCAGATAGCTCATCAGACTTACTTTCATTGAACTTGACCACCGCATCTTCTTTTATATCGTCAAGAAGATCTTCAAACTGACATTTTTGTGGAACAATAAGAAAAAAATTCGGTAGTTGTCGCAATAAGAGTTGAAATATCACAACATGTAGCTTGTTGAAGAAGTTTTTCAAGTCCAACTATCTGATCTCTTGGTGCAACATTTTTTACCGGAAACCACTTTACGCCAATTTTACTCATTCGAAAGTACATAATGAAACTAACTTATTCTGTTTGAGATGCAAAAATGTACAACTCAAATTTGTTTTAACGTTTTAATGCAGTGACATCTACAATTCCATTGTTTTTTATTCGGACACCACAGTCAACTGTTAGATCAAACCTGTCATATTTGTATATGCATATACATATGTTATATTGATATTATGATTGCTGGTAATGTTTAACCTTCAAGAACCTAAGTAAGACTGATAGTAGGATACGTGGTGTGCTACTATGAAAGAGGGCGTACAGTTTTTTATGAAGAAAAAGTTAATTTGGGGATATTGAAGATAAAATTCGGAATTTCATGAGTTATGTATAAATGAACCAATGTTAGTTTTACCGAAAGAGAAAACGATTTACACAGAGATATCTTTTTGTTTTCACCGAGGTGGTGATGAGAAAAAAGCCAAGTGTGTGAAACACATGATTAAACTTTAGGCAGAAAGAATAAAACCTAAAGAATAGCTGACGTGATATATGTCTACTGGAAAAATATCTTATAAGTCTTGAGCACGAAACAAATAACTCAACAAGTACAACAATATTGAGATTCCGTCAAAATAGGAGAACATAGGCAATTTAGGAATTCACATATATATGGATATTATGAGCTTCTAGGATGACAATTAACAAAGAATATAAAAAACGGTGAGTAAAGAAATAGCGTATGCAACTTTTGTTGTACAAGTGATAACAGATAGATTGAAAATTATTAAGTGATAAGTTTTTATGATGTCGTGTAAATTTGATTAGAAAAATTGTAAAAATTTTGTTTAAAATATTTCTAATAAAGTTATACGAGTACTTTTACAAGTGTTAATTCATTCTCTATATTTTATATTTTTTATTTGGTATCAGAATGGTTCACCAACTATAGATATAAGATCTAATAACAGGTTGAGATCCTATTAAACAATATAGAGACACCTAAAAAAATCTATTTAATCCAAAAACTGTTTATGTTTGATGAAAACAACTTTGAACATTGGAAAACGTGTAGATAAAGATGTTTGGACATCAATGGAGATATGTTGGAAGTACAAACAATAATCAATGAAGAAGGAAAGGAGGTCCCAAAACTAAAGGAAAAATATGCCAAAGTTGACAGGGATGCATAAGAATTTAACTCAAAAATACTTACTGAAATTTTCTATGCAATTGATCTTGAGATATTTTTTGTTGGTGCAAGGATATGCAACAACTAATGATGCATGCACTACGAGACACATGAGTTTTGGCAACAAAGAGGTTGGTCACTAAACTATCGTCATAGAAGGTTAGTGATGGCATTGCGTCGAACACCAATTTGACGTTAAACCGTCGAAAATTCAATGTTAAGTTTTCGATGACAAAGAATCGTTGTTAAGTCGACGTAAGCAATCCTTGGGTAATGTGACGTACATTACGGCGATTCACCGATCAATTTGTGTCTTCGTAAAATTCATCGGTAATTCGACGAAAACTTACGAGGAATTAACGATGATATTAAGAATGGAACACATACTCGTTACACCATCGGTAATTTGACATTAAGTTACATCGGTTTTACATCGATACCTCGGGGTATGATATGGGTTCAAAGTCGTCACAATGTCGATGATAAGTGTCCATTGGTAATTCGTCGCTTTTTGCATCAGATTAGCGACTCCGATCAACGATAATCGTTTAGTATTTATTGACAAATTACCAACAAATTTTTAAATAAAGTATAAAATAATTATATTTTAAATTTTTTAAAATTTAAAAATTAATTGAAACAAATGCAATTTAATTTAAATCTAAAATTAAAATTAAAATTAAATGTTTTACAAATGAAAATTTGAAAAATAATTTGAAACCTAGTTTTCACCGAAATCTTGTGGATCATCAACTAATTCCGCGTTTGTTGCCTCTATGACTGTCCTCGATAATCATTTGTTCCGCTATCCGATCAGTAATTTTGTTGCTCGATTCACCGGACTGGTTTCGATGCTGTAACGCATGCGATAAAACGGGATTGTCCACCACTATGAGATCGAATAGATGATCATAATCTTAGATGCGATGGGCATGTCTCGCCAATGTAGCCCACAAATCAGTGATCTCGGTGTTTGCAGTTTCTAAATTGGTTGTGTAGCTGAATTGGATCTTCCTATGGTATCGGTGGAGAGATAGAGCAAACAGCTGAGACATCGATGATGGATCCGACACCTAAAACTCGTCCTTTTTTCTTTGGGGCATCCTACATATTTACTTTTAAAAATATAAATTATATATAAATTAAAAACCGATAAATAATAAATTTAATTTAAAAACTTGAAACACATAGATTTTTAAATATCTGGTCAATTTTTAGAGTTGTCAAACCTCCATATTGGATCGAACTTTCACCTAGTGATTTTGAATACCTTCGAGTTTGGCGTTTGAAGACATTTTTGGTTACCTTGTTGTATATCCTCTCATAACGAGGATACACAAAGGTGTTGTTCTCTCTTTTGTGGGTTGCCTAAAAAACCATTATTCACGGTGAGAATTCTCTCCCGGAGATCTAAGTTAAAAAATTGAAATTTTTTAAAATTAATTAATTTCATATGCTAAATAATTTATTTATAAACAATTAAACAAATTCATAAATAATTAATGTAAAATTACCATGTGGAGTCACCTTTCTGCAATTTCATAGGAAAGGTTTGTGGTATATTTGACTTTAATGTAAAATAATTAATTAATGTAAAATTAATAAATAAAAATTGGTTTGTGGTATATTTGACTTTAGACCTTGCGCCGGTTCATAGGAAAAATGTTGATCTTTATAGCTGTTGATTTCTGTGTGTAATTCTTTCGATAGCTTTTTTACTTGGAAAGCAAACAAGTTAGAAATCTATTTGTGTAAAATTATTAATAAGTTGAAAATATTTAAAGTTTTAAATTAATATATATATATATATATATATATATGCATATTTCTTTTCACCTTTCACATGGCTGCAGTTCTTCAAAATTCAACAGAATATACGTTTATGTGCTATTGTATAATCTTCTTCATTGCCCCCACCAAGTTTCCCTCTGTTTCGCATTTAATTGACCAATAGAGGAGAAAACGTTTGGGGAACCTTCTATTTCATATGTTGTTGTCACACCACCGTCATCATAACGTGAGTCTCTTTTGTGTATGAACTTTAGGAGCTGAATAATATGACGTGAAGTGGAAAGTTTATTTGATTAAACCCCGACAACAATGGAGCCTTCAACTCGTGTTAGGTTATTCGCCTTCTCCTTGAGATGTTTCATGAAAAGATCAAAGGGATACATTCACCAGATATGGACCAGGCCGCCAAAAGTCATTTCGTGTGGTAGATGAATGGAGAGATGTTCCATAATATCAAAAACTGCTGCATGAAAGATCTTTTTCAAGTTGCATAACAAAACATGATATTGACCTTGAGTTATTCTAATCCATCTTTTGTCAAAATGCGCGATCACGGTAAAGTACTTCAATTCTTACAATATATGTCGAGAAGATAGTTATCCATATGAATTATCCCTATAAATTAAAATAAATCTATTTAAGTAATGCTATTATTAATAAAAATTTCATATGTAACTATGAATGCTTCGTGCACATCCGATGCAATAACTATGGAAAAAGCAAAAGGAATTAGTTGTTAAATAAATACATGATAGCCATGTCTTTTCATTCTTGAAATTTTTTGCTAATGCCCCACTTTTTTAGACAAATTGGAATCGTATTCATCAGAAAACTTAACGCCAGACGCAACCTAATTGAATAAGGTTGTTCTTCCTTCTTCCCTTAACCTAAAATCAGTATTCGTGTTTTACCATTGCTTATTAGATGCAATTCACTTCTCGAACATATTTCATGCAAGTCTTTTGTCCTCCGCTACATGCTCAACACTATATGCATGATGTTTTCAAAAAAGTTTTTCTCAATATGCATGACATCAAATTTTTACTAAGTATATGATCTTTTCAAAGCTCCCAAAAGATAATTTTCTTATGTCATTTATGATTTTCATGGTATCCATGTGACATAATAGTTAGAATGTATGAATTACCTCCATGCTTGATTGTTTCTTGTGCACCATAGTGCTCAATTTGTGCTCATATCTCTTTTCCTGAAAGGTACACTAGTAGGGTGATGAAGTCATGAGCCCAAGCTCTGGGCGATGGGCCGGTCCAAGTGACCCGAGGAGCACAGAGTCGGCCAAGCACGTGCAAAAGACACATGTGTGTATTTCCATGATTTCAAGCCTAATCAAGAAGTGGGCAGAAAATACCGGATCTGGCCTACAGAAGACACGTGGAAACATGTAGCTCACCCCAATCAGGCTGGACCAAATTATGCACCATTCATCAATTTGATGTTGCCAGAATTTACCATATTTGAAACTGTTCTTATATGAAAGTCTCAAAATATTTCTTTGGCGACCAGAATATGTTTTGGTACCTTTAGGAAATCTCTTACATACTTCTGCAAGCCATACATGCCTTAGATCAGATGGGTTCATTCGTGCCTTCAATAGACTATATTGAAGCTATTTATGGCAAGTGTAATGGTCAACCGATTTAATCAACTGCAAAACAAAACATCAAGGAGAGATTTTAAGCCTCTTAAGAAGGCCAAAATCAACATTTCGTGTACCAAACATCATAGAATCAAACGGATCCATTTTCTCCTAGACTTTCCATATTTGAGGCCTAGAGCATTTAAGCACCAATAGTTCTCTACTCAAGGTTTCTCCATGTTGGACGCTTGTTTAATGCATCTTGACATCCCATTGAGGCTCTACTTCTTGTCCAAGTTATCAAGATATAAAATATTAACTACTTTCCATTATTGACCGAGCATTCAAAACTCCAACGGCCATATTCCTTAAGTGTATGCGCCTCCATTGTTTTGTTCCTTCACAGAAATTTTGTAAGAGAACTATATAAAGTTTATTAGACCATTATAATGATACAACACAATATATAAAATATTTTATTTAGAAACTTTCGAGTTTGTTCATCACAAAGTGAGTTCTTTCACTTTTTTCATAGTGAGTTTAGTGTGTGAAGCCCTCTTCTCTTGTGCGGCCACGAATAGTTAGTTTGAGAAATTCAAAATCCACTAGTTCACCCTTTTATCATGTGATTCAGTAAAAATTCCCTCCTTTTAGTTTCCTTGCGCGTTTAAGCCAAGAAAGACTCTCGGTCTTGCGAGTCGTGGTTGTACTGGTTTTAGAATTGAGATTTAATCTTACACAATGTGGAAACACGAACAACATCATTCTTCCTAAATAGACACTTGTTTTCTGATATGATTGATTCATTGGTAGAATTTGATGGTGAAAATGGAACCAACATCTTCTTCAACGTGTTAGTTGAAACCGTCCACGCATTCTACAACCAGATAGCATTCCATAAGTAGGAAAGTCGCTTATAGTCCACATCAGAACTGCATGCATGGTGAATTTTTTTTGGTTGAACAATCATACGCTTGAACCCCATTATACCAAAATTATTTCAACTCATGTATTAGCAGCTATAAGAACACGTCAGGATACCGATTAGGATGCTTAGGACTAGGAACTAAGACCCTAGGGAAAAAAATTCTCTTTGCACGCGCATATCAGTAGAAAAGTTATACAGAGTTATGATGATTATCCACAATGAATATTGCCTCCTAGACATACCAAAAGGACTAACCCATTAATGCACAAGCCAAGTAACACATTTCTAATTTGTTTACCAAATTTGGTGGGCACTTTGTTGAAGTGCTTCCATGCCATTTTATTAGACAAATGAATGACATTTCCATCTTGCTGTAAAAGTTCAACATGCTATCTCATCGATGCACCTGCCATCTCATATTGGCACATACGATTCAACCTAACAGTTATAGGAAGGTATGACATCTATTAATACGGTACTTTAGTCTGGATAGTACGTTGCGGCTTATACCGCTATTTCTGGCAGAATCTACATTCCTGCAAGTTGTCTTTCCAAAAATTTTATACAATTGTCAACGCAAATATCTATCCTCTTAGATGGTTAACCAATACTGAAATCTAGGTTTTGTATCTCATAATTTATTCATCAATTGAATTATCCTCTGGCAAATATACTTTAATCAACTCAGCCCAATCACCCTTTCAAATTTCAGACAAATTAATTTTAATAAGTTTTAATGTTCATCATACTAGCAGCCAATGAAAATTTTCATTTTCCTTCTCTACGACCATTGTTGATTGGTTGGTTTGCTCTGTGCAACATAACATAGAATCTCTTTGCATATACATTAGGTTCTTTTATATAATCACTAACAGTTTCATGAAATGCATCACTAACCATGTCATGAATGTTCTTCTCCATATTCCTCATGACTCAAATTTTGTTGTTGATTATAAATGTTACTAGGCGTATTACCCATACACTATTACCCATTATCATGATTGCCAACCTTCAACATATTGAAACCAAACATAATAATGTGGTGTAAATCCACAATTCAGTAAATGTTTCCACAATGTGTCAATAAAAATAAATTTCTTATTCATGCAGTTCCAGCATGGGCAGAATATCTCACAGGTTTCCAAAATTAATGGTACATTTCTCGCTTGAGGCATGAATATCTCTAGTGCATCGTAGAATTGTTTTGACACTGACCCCTCTGCATCTTTATGCATGTACATTGATGGGAGTAAGTCTTATCCCTAATACAACTCCAAATGTAGAGGAATCAAAGAAGTAGTTCGGGTATCAAATCAACACTCAATAAAAATACATGAAACACTTAAATCTAAACAATTTTTTGTTGAATTTTTGGTTGTTGTTGGTTTTATGATTTCTAATTGCAAAGGAAATAAAACGAAAATTTAATTGGATGATATAACATATAGGCGAGGGGTAAGACAACCAACTCAGAGTGATTATCTGCTAACTAACGATGCTTACATGCACAATCAAATGCATTCCTAAGACATAAAACACTTTCCATTAGACTAATCCACTCGTGTCAATAACTTATTTACTAGTCTATTAATTAATCAAATCTTGAAATCAATTGGCTAGTATTCCTTTAGTTCAAGTCTATCTTAGTATAATAATCCCCTTAAACATCAGCTGTCGCTGGTCAAAATGTAAAACACATGATTAGGCTTTACCTAAAATTTTTTCGAACACCTCTCAAACGAAAAATATCATAAGCGTGAGAACTGATTAGTTACTTCAATCTTTGCATTAAGCACATTCTAACCATGAGGAATTATAATATAATTAGTCTAACTATCATTAATCAACATCAAATCACCCTAATCTACTTAACCCTCAATCCCTATAGGATACTACTAACTCATGCCATTTGCAAAAACAAAAACAATTAAAGATGCAAGGCAGAACATAATTAAGAGATTTAAATAGAGAATTCAGTGTGTTGATGGCATGTGCCAACGTTCTGTGTGATCGGCTGATGGACTGATTGCGAGAACTCCAGGAAAATGAGCATGTCTGGTGGGTCGGGTGATATGCCGGTGTGATCAACCGATGGGCTGATCACTCCAACTCCAGGGAATTGGCCAGCTCGCATGGGCCATCGACCAGGGGGCCGATGGGAAACCCACCTATGGTCGTTTCTTCCTTATTCAATCTAGCCTTTACCTACTGCCAAGCTCCAACATCTCCTTTGTCGTATTGTACCTGAAATGACTAGAGAAAACATGCGAATATGCAAAATATACGTACTAGACCTTAACATGTATGCTATATGAGAATGAATGCCAAAGAATGAGAAAAAGATTTAAATGCTTTTGAATGTAAGTAAAATGGTGTTGAAGTGCAGGGTGTTATAATGCAAAACCCGTGATAATCAACTCCTCAAGCTTGATTTTTACTCGTCTTTGAGGAAAACAAGTTAAAACAAACCAAAAAGAGGTTTATAAGCTGGACCTCCTAAGAAAAAGTATGCACAAAGATCTAATTCCAAATTCTTTATCCAAAAGTATTATGATGCTTGAATCAAACCTAATTCATAGTAGTTTCTCAGACATGCCACAACGTCAAGCTCAAGTGATTCCATGCACAATCAATTCCCCTCACTTCTTAACATTCAGTTAAGCATATATGTTAACTTTACAATGCATCAACCAATACAAGTTCATTTGGCTTGGGAAAAATGGTCTCAAAGGTGAGATGAGGCGGTTCAATTAAGCAAAAGTGTTCTCTCAAAAGGAATGACAACTTTACAAAATACTAAGACTTAAGAACAATGATGCATACAAGGAAAGGCTTTCATATAGTCATGCCCTAGTACTTGTAATCTTATTTTAAACCAAAATCATTCCCATCCTAAGAAACTTCTATCATTTCAACGCATTCTTTATCCTATACTCACCCTTCTCTCACTGTGAATCTCTATTTGAAGTACTTGGGGAAACAAACAAATTAGAACACATGACAATTACTCTATCTTTTCTAGCTCTTTTCCTTTTTTCTCCTTAAAATGTAGGCATTTGCTTTACTTACACATTTAGAGGAATTTAACTTCAACACATAGAGCTAACTTTTCAAAAATTTCAAACTGACTCACGCCCCTTTCTTATGCACAATTCCCAGACATTTCGTTTTTGGGTTCTTCTCATTCCTTTTCCCTCATTTTCTTTTCATATCACAACCCAAACAACATAACTACCACACCCAAATCATATCCTATGCTAAACATGTGGTGTGAGGCTAGTATCTACATGAAAATAGTAACCTTCTCGTTCTCAAATCCAACATGATTTGTTTGAAGGAAAACGCCTCACAAAGTGTTTACAAACAAGAGTAATGTTGGCTTCAAGGAAAGGTTTGGTTTAGGGAGCGGTATAACGGTCTCAAAGAGAGGGATCCGACCATTCGGGTTAGCAAAGGGTGGTAAAAAGATGAATGAAAATATGAATGTGTATATTGGTAACCATGAACAAGGTCTAAGATAGATGAAAAGCAAGATAATTTCAAGTCCAATTCAGGTTCAAATTTATGGAGTTAGGTTCAAATCAAACACATTTCAAGACAAGAAAATGATCTACCAAGTTGGTTGTGGTATAATGTAAAATTTCCCAAGTTTTGAAATGGTGCAAGCATCATAGTACTCTTACAAAGGATTTACAATCCTAGACCTATGCATATGCAAATGCAACCTACATGCATATGCAAATACAACTACATGGATTTTCGTTTTTGAAATTTTTTTTTGTGTGTTTTTCTTAAGCAGTAGTATATGTTCAATGCAAATGATGCAAATTTGACTGTTAGTATCCTCTCCCCCAGAATTATCACACATCGCCTCGGTGAGAAAATAAATACGAAATAGACCTCAATGAAGAAGGAATCAAAACAAAGAAAAATGAAAATGCGCGTGATTAGTACCACTTTATTGGTGGAGACGAAGTATGGAAAACAGAATACATGTGCGCAATAGTCAGGCCGCGATTGGCTGGTGGGATCGGTCAATGAGCTCATCATAGGATGCTCCAAAAAATTGTGAACTTTTTCCTGTCATGCGATCGTCATGGGTAATCAGCTGATGGGTCAATCACCTAGAACTCCATAAAGTTGGGCGATCTGCCCTTCACGCCATCCGAACCAACCGATATCTCCCATAAATCAGGGAGGTTACCATTTCCTCCTTACCACCCGATCGACCAATAGCATCGGCCAATGGGCTGATCACAGACTCTAGCAATGGTACTTGCTTTGCTTTAGCTCGTTCTTTTTCCTCTTGTTTGTACCTTGACATTTTTAGGCTTGAAATGTAGATCACTCGGTCGCAACCTTAGCTCCAATTTTTCTACTTCAAGCTCACCCAAATTGTCATTCTCACTAGACTGCCTATTGTTATTGTCTTCCTTTCCCACAATATCTTCATCTTTGGTCAACTTCAATGCTTCCTTATTAATAGCATCTAAATCTCCAAAGATTTCAATAAGAATACCTATATTTCCGATTGGTGTGAAGTTTTATACATAATACAACTCCAAGTGCAGAATAATCAAAATAGTTGTTCGGATATCGAATCAACAAGAAAGAAAGAATAGAATACTAAGAATGCATGAAATACCTAAATTTAAGAAAATTATTGGGTTTTGGGTTGGTTTTTAATTGTCTAATTTGTAAAAGAAAGAGAATGAGAAGTTTAATTCAATGATAAAAGCATATGGACGATGGGAAAGGTAATCGACTCGAGGAGATTATCCATTAACTAACAATGCTACATGCTCAATCAAGTTCATTCTTAAAACTTAGAACACTTTCTACTAGACTAATCCACTCTCGTGGCAGTAGCCCATTTACTAATATATTGATTAATCAAATCTTGTGAATCATAATCAATTGGCTATAATCTTTAAGTTCAATTCTATCTTAGTCTACCAATCACCTTAAACATCAGCTCAGCATGTAAAAATCACGATTAATTTTACGGATTTTTTCTAACATCTCTCGGGCACAAAATATCATATGACTAAGAACTGATTAGCTACTTCAATCCTAGCACTAAGCATATCATAATCATGAGGAATTATAATATAATACAACTTAATCAGCTTTGATCAACATCTAATCCTCAAATCTACCTTACTCAAAATCCATAAAGGGAACTACTCACACATGGTAGTTGCAGTAACAAAAACAGTTAAATACACAAAGCAAAATATAAGTAAGAGATAGGGATAGAATTTTCTTTTGTAGAATTGATAAAAATCTCAAGAAAAAGTCTCATAAGTTGCAATATAGAATGAAAATCTTTTCAAATAAAACTTAGGTCATTTTTGGGACCTAAGAGGTTTTACAGTCTCCCAAAAATAACCGGATCAAACCCGGGAAAAACTGTACGAAAATAAATGAAAATGGTCGGGTGGACGTTCAAACAGCTGGCGGGATCGGCCGGCGGGCTGATTGTTGGGCGACCAGGTGGGGATGCAGGACTATCTGCACGGACGTCTAGTGGGATCAGCCTATGGGCCGATTGTTGGGACTCCATGGATATGGGCATGTGTGGGTGGTCGGGTGAGTGGTCAGTGCGATCGGCCAACGTGCTGATCGCTAGAATTCCAGGGATTCGGGCACGCACGGATGGTCGAGCGAGGGGCTGGTGCGATTTTTCAAGGATCGGGTGATTTCCAGTATCTGTGTACGATTGCAAAGAGTGGATATAAATTAGCTAAAATGCCTATGAAGGAAAGAAAAATGGTGGTAAAATGCAAGGTGAAACCATTCAGAAACCAAGATTATCAACTCCCGGGAGTTGTCTTTTACTCGTCCTCGAGGAAAACAAGAAAAGAACCGAAGAAGAGGTTTCAAAACCAGATCTCTTAGCCAAAAGTATGTACACATACTTAATTCCAATATCCTTAACCAAAAGGATTATGTTGCCTCAATAAGACCTACTTCACAATAATCTCTCACATATGCCACATTGTAAAGCTCAAGTCATGCCATGCGCAATCAAATCTCCATCTCCTAACATTCAATTAAGCACATAGGTGAACTTTACAATGCATCAATCAAGATAAGTTCATTTGGCTTAAGAGAAATAGTTTTAAACGTGAGATAAGGTAGTTTAACCAAACACAAATGTTCTCTCAAAATGAATGAAACTTTCACCAATTATAAAGAGTCAAGAACAATTATACATACAAGGTAAGACTTTACCCATGCCCTAGTACCTCAAGTCAACACTAAGCCCAAATCAATCCTATCCTAAGAGAATGCTATCCTTTTAAGGCATTTCGCCTTGATTAACTTTTTTCTCACTTTGAACCTCTCTTTTAGGTAATTGGGGGAACATCAACTTAGGCATACGAGAATCACACTTCTGTTCTAACTTTTTTCATCTTTTCTCCTCTACCATTTCATGAATGATCTATGTTTTTTCTCTTTTAAACACTTGGAGGAACTAGACTTAGACATTTAGAGCTATCATTTTTAAATTTTCCAAACCGATTCTAAAGCCGTCCTTATGCGCAATCTCCAAGCAGTCCCTTTTTGAATTCCTCTCATCCTTTTTAGTCATTTTCTTTTCGACTCAAAACCTGAACATCCTAAGCTACCAACCCAAATCCAAGCCTATGCTAAGCTTGTGATGTGAAGATAGCATCTACATGAAAATCCTAGCCTTTTCGATCTCAAAACGGAACATATTTTGAAAATAAGCATTCAAGAAAAATGTCTCACATAATCATTCACACAAAAAAGTAAAGTTTCTTCAATGAAAGGTTTGATACAGCGAGTGGTGTAACCGTCCCAAGAAAAGGGATCCGGCCATTTGGATTAGAAAAGGCTGGTAAAATGATGAAAGAAAACCTGAATGTCTATATTGGTACCATGAATAAGTTCTAGGAAATATGCAAATCAAGATAGTTTCAAGTCCAATTCAAGTTCAAGTTCATGGAGTTAGGTTCATATCAAATACATTTCAAGACAAGAGAACAATCTACCAAGTTGGTTGTGACACAATTTCTCAAGTTTTGAAATTGTGCAAGCATCATAGTACTCTTACAAAGGGTTCCAATCCTAGACAAAAGTGTAACTTTACAAGATGATCTAATCATCGGTCCCTATGCTTATGTAAATGCAACCTATGTGCTCTAGACTCAATCCTAAACATATGAAATGAAAATGCAATCATATGGAGTTTTGTTTATGAATGTTTTTTTCAATTTTTTGATTTTTGTGTTTTTCTAATGCATAATTATATGTTCAATACAGATGATGTAAATGAGCCTGTTAGTTTCCTCTCCCCCGGACTTATCTCTCACTATCTTGGTGAGAATATATATATATGTATAAAAAACAGAGGTGAAAATAAAACAAAAATAAAAATAAATAGAGATGCAAGTGCGAGTGATCAGTACCTCTTTCTTGTCGGGAATGGTTTGCAGAAAGTAAAGTGCACATTCTTGGGGGTGTGATCGCCGGTGAGATTGGTTGATGAGCGGATCTTAGATGCTCCAGAAAGTAGCCAAATTTGGCTCATCATGCGATTGACCTTTGTGATCGGCCAACAGGGCGATCTCAAAAATTCCGAGAGGTGGTCTTTCATGCGATCGGCCAATTGGATCGGCAAACCGGCCAATCGCAGAACTTGCAAGAGGTTGGCCGATTTCGCCATCCTATGCGGTTAGCCATCGAGATTGGCTAACTGGCCAATTGAAAAACTTTCAGGAGATTCACCATGTCTTCCTCCCCTTGCGATCGGCCAATGGCATCGGCCAAAGGGGAAATTGTAGAGCTGGGAATAGTACTTGATTTGCCTTAACTCCTTCTTTATCCTCTTGTTTATACCTTGACATTTTAGGCTTGTAGTTTAGATCACTTTGTCGTGACCTTAGCTCCGATTTTTCTACTTTGAGCTCAACCAAATTGTCATTTTTAGAAAAATTACCATTGCTAGCGACTTCCTTCTGTATGATAACTTCATCTTTGTTCAACACCATTGCTTCTTTGTTCATATCCTCCAAATATCCAAGGCTTTCTGTAGAGAATACCATGCCTTTGATGGTGGTTTTTTTTGTTGTGCCCATGATGTTGAACTTGAGAGTAGAGGTTCCCAAGTTGAGGTCAATCATACATTTCTTCACATTAATAACAGCTCCTGCAGTAGCTAAGAATGGTCTTCCTAACATTTCTTCATCCATCTCGATCATAACATAATCCGTATGGATTATGGAGTTCCAACTTTCACCTATAGGTTTTCCATGAACCCGATGGGAAACTTCTTAGACCTATCTACCAAAACCAAATAGAAGCAAGCCTTCATGAAGTCTGCTAACCCTAGTGATACAAGCCTCGATTCAAGGCTTGGATGCGCGTGGGCTGTTTGTAGAAGATTAGGTGAGAAACTCAACCTTAGGCTTCTGGATGGGGGTTTTATGGTTGGTAAAAGATGGAAGGGTGAAGTGAACCACACGAGGGGTGATGAACCTCGTGATAAATCACAAACTTAGAGCTAGGAGGGCTGGTCTCAACTAGGTTCTAAGCGCACAAGCTTCTTTGAGAGAATAACTTGTAAAGAAAATTGATCTTTATTAATTAGCAAAAGGTTGTCGAACTACAATGCTGGAAGGAGCCTTATTAATATGCTCGACAGCTTGACCTTCTAGGGTCGACTCAAACAAAGAAAAGGAAAGTTTACAAAAGTGCACAAAAGGAAAAGATACAAAAGTGTATAACCGAAAAAGGACCTATTCCTAAAATGTTCTTGACTCAAAAATATAAAGCATCTAGATCCTACCCTGCAAAACAGAAAGAGGCATATATTCGAATTGAAACTTACCTTAACTTGCCTCACGGCCAAGAAATGGAAGGTGGCCGTCCTTGTGGCATGCACGCGCCTTGCTCCTAGTCTTCGACTTGGAGTAGGGTTAAAAATCTTTGGGCCCTGACCTCTCTTGCCACTAAAGCCCAAGTCTCTAATGTTCCTTGTGTTGTTGAGAAGCCTTTGGACTCTACTTTGCTCTTCTGGCCCATTGTCCTTAGCTGATCTTCCTCTAGGAGCTTGTCGACCCATAAGCTGAATTTGTGGAAGAGTGCCCTTGATCTGCTTCTTGTCATTGCTCCTTGAGGTACCACTGGTGTAGATACTTCTACTAGGTGCATGTCCTGGAGCTGGTAGCTCATTTGGTCCGAGTCCTCTTGTGTGGAAGTGGAAATGCGCGTGTACTCGGCTGGATCGGCTGTACCGGCTGGATTGTGCGCGGTACTGGCCGGGATGCCTTCAGGACAGGCCAAGTTGATCCCGGAGTTGGCGGCATCACCAGAGGGACCGGCGGTGTCATCCACGTCCCCACCAAGTGTGCCGGAAGCTTGGGCCTCTCCGCCGGCGATGCTGACCGGTCTGGTCCTATAGGTCGAGGGTCCGGCGGTACTGTCTGGTCCGGCAGACGTGCCAGATGGTCTTGCTGTCTCGGGCAAGCTTCCTGGTCGGCCAGTCTGGTCTCCTGGCTGGATGTACGACCTGATGTCCTCATCATTCCCTCCCTCTTCAGTAGGTTTTGTCCTCAAAACTGGTTCATCTGCATGGAAAGGGGCCAAGTCAGTAACATTGAACGTATTGGACACATTAAACTCACCTGGAAGCTCGATCCGGTAGGCGTTGTTGTTGATCCTCTCGAGCACTCTGAATGGTCCATCTCCTCTTGGTGCTAGCTTGGAACTCCTTAGGTTTGGGAACCTCTCCTGCCGGAGGTGTAGCCACACCCAATCGCCTGGTTGAAAGATCACCTCCTTTCTTCCCTTGTTGGCATGAGTCACGTACTGTCCGGTCCTCTTCTCCAAGTTTTCTGCTACCTTCTGGTGTAATCTCCTTATGAACTCTGCCTTGGATGCTCTGTTGAGGTTGGTCATCTCAGCTGGTGGTAGTGGTGTTTGCTCCAATGGGGTGAGAGGGTTGAAGCCGTATACCACTTCAAATGGTGTCTTCTTGGTTGCTGAGTGCACGGCTCGGTTGTAAGCGAACTCTATGAATGGCAGGCACTCCACCCAAGTCTTTAGGTTCTTCCCTAGTGTAGTTCTGAGAAGAGTTGATAGTGTCCTATTGACAACTTCAGTTTGGCCATCGGTTTGAGGATGGCAAGTGGTAGAGAAGAGTAGCTTCGTGCCTAGCTTTCTCCAAAGGGTCCTCCAGAAATGGCTGAGGAACTTGGTGTCCCTGTCTGATACGATGGTCCTTGGCACTCCATAAGCCGTACTATCTCCCTGAAGAACAGCTCAGCTGTTTGTGTGGCATCATTGACATTGGCACATGGGATGAAATGTGCCATCTTGGAGAATCTGTCCACCACTACAAAGATTGCATCTTTGTGGTTGATCTTGGGCAGACCTAGAACAAAGTCTATTGAGATGTCCACCCATGGATGTGTGGGTATGGGCAGTGGGAGATACAACCCATGAGGTTGCACTAGGGACTTTGCCTTCTTGCAAGTGATGCATCTTGCACAATGAGCTTCTACTGTCCTCTTGATGTGTAGCCAGTAGAAGTGCTCCTTGACCACTGCTAGAGTCTTGTCGACACCAAAGTGGCCCATGAGTCCTCCTCCATGAGCTTCTCGGATGATAAGCTCCCTTAATGATCCTTGTGGTATGCACAGCCTTCTTTCTCGGAACAAGAACCCCTCATGGATGTAGAACTTCCCATGACTCCCTGTGCCACACTCCTTGTAGCTCTCAGCAAAGTCAGGATCATCCTTGTATAGGTCCTTGATGTGCTCGAACCCTAGGACCTTTTCCTCCATGGTTGATATCAAGGCAAACCTCCTTGATAGTGCATCGGCTACCACATTATCTTTGCCCTTCTTGTACTTGTTGACGTACGGGAAGGTCTCAATGAACTCCATCCACCTGGCATGTCTCCTCTTGAGATTGGTTTGCCCTCTGAGGTGTTTGAGAGTCTCATGATCAGTGTGGATCACAAACTCCTTGGACAGCAAGTAATGCTGCCAAGTCTCCAATGCTCGGACAAGGGCATAAAGCTCCTTGTCAGAAGTGGGGTAGTTCAGTGGGGCACCACCTAGCTTCTCACTGAAGTATGCCACTGGTCTCACTCCTTGGGTTAGCACTGCTCCTATGCCTATTCCAGAGGCATCACACTCCACTTCAAACGTCTTGTTGAAGTCGGGAAGGACTAGCACTGGTGCATGTGTAAGGGTGTCCTTCAAGGCCTGGAATGCCTTCTCCTGAGCTTCTCCCCAGCTGAATCCCACATTCTTCTTCACTACTGCCGTCAGTGGTGAGGCAATGCTGCTGAAGTTGGGCACGAATCTCCTATAGAAGCTGCCCAGTCCGTGGAAGCTCCTCACTTGGCTGATGTTGCCTGGTGTTGGCCATTCTTGTATGGCTCGAATCTTTTCCTCATCAACCTGTAGGCCCTGTGAACTTACAACAAAACCTAAAAAGACAAGCTTATCAGTACAAAAGGTGCACTTCTTGAGATTGGCATAAAGCTCTTCTTGTCGAATGGTTTTAAGTACCATCTCAAGATGTGTGAGGTGTTCCCGTAGGCACTTACTATAAACTAGTATATCATCAAAGTAAACTACCACAAACTTACTGATGTACACCCTGAGAACTTGGTTCATAAGGCGCATGAAGGTGCTTGGGGCATTAGTCAAGCCGAATGGCATGACTGTCCACTCGTAGAGCCCTTGCTTTGTCTTGAAAGCAGTCTTCCACTCATCACCTTCCTTCATTCTTACCTGGTGGTATCCACTTTTGAGGTCTTTCTTGGAGAAGACCGTGGCTCCACTCAGCTCATCTAGCATGTCATCCAGTCGTGGTATTGGATGCCTGTACTTGACTGTGATGTTGTTGATTGCTCGGCTGTCCACGCACATGCGCCAAGTCTCATCCTTCTTGGGCACTAGTAGCACTGGTACGGCACATGGACTGAAGCTCTCTCGAACATATCCTTTCTCCAGGAGCTCCTTGACTTGCTTCTCAAGCTCCTTGGACTCCTCTGGACTCATCCGGTAGGCTGGTCGGTTGGGCAGGGCTGCTTCGGGCACTAGATCAATCTGGTGTTCTATGCCACACAAAGGAGGCAAGCCTGCTGGTATCTCCTCTGGAAATACATCCTGGAACTTGTTGAGGAGAGTTGCTACTTCAGGAGGTAGCTCTACCTGTCCCTGTTCTACACTCAAAACTTCTTTGAAGACCATTAGTAACATTAAATCCTTCGAGACTAAAGCTCTCCGGACATGGCTTGGTTGAATAAGAAAATTAGACTTGATAAGTTTCTTTTCCTTACTCATTTGGAGTTGTAGCTCGTGTACCTGGGCAGGTGTAAGAGGAGCTAGGCTGACCTTTCTCTTGTCATGCACGAAGGTGTAGAGATTGGTTCGGCCATCATGCCTGGTCTCTTTGTCAAACTGCCATGGTCTTCCTAGTAGAAGATGGCCAGCTTGCATGGGCACCACGTCACACACGACTTGATCCTGGTACTTGCCCACACTGAATGGTACAATGACTTCTTCATGGATCTTTAGCTCCATTTTGTCATCGAGCCATCTAAGTCTATATGGTCGAGGATGCCTTGTCTTCTCTAGACCTAGCTTATCAACCATATATGCACTAGCAACGTTAGTGCAAGAACCACCATCTATGATGAGGTTACATACCTTGCCCTTGATGGTGCAACGGCTGTGGAAGATGTTCTCCCTTTGGATGGTCTCTGAAGGATCCACCATTGCACTGAGGATACGCCTAGTGACCAGTACTTCCCCCACATCAGGGTACTCAATGTCACCATATTCTCTTTCTGGTTCATAGTCCTCTTCATCTTGGGACTCATATTCTCCTGCCTCCGTAATCAGCATGACTCGGTTGTTTGGGCACTCCCTTGAGATGTGTCCACGTCCCCTGCACTTCAAACAAGTTATGTCACGTGATCTTTGAGGGTTAGAAGACTTACCAGGCTCTCTCTGGTCACGGGTGGGTTCAGGAGGCTTGCTCTTGAACCTTGACTCGATCTCTATGCTTTTGCCTTTGTCCACATGCTTGGGCATGTTGCTTGGTGCCCAAGGTGTCTTAGGCTTGCTGCGGATGTCTTGGCTCTTACGCTTGATGTGCTGCTAAGCTTGCACAGATAGGTGGAACAAGTCTTTGAAGTCATTGTAGATTTGCCTTTCCACCTTGCGGCTGATCCTTTCTTGGAGTCCATCCAAGAATTGTGCCATCAATGCTTCTTCATCATCATTGAGCTCCAATCTGTTCCTTAGCTTCTCGAACTCTTCATAGTATTCTTCTACTGATTTGGTACCCTGCTTAAGAGTACGAAAACGACGTTGCAAATCTCTATGAAAGTAAGGTGGAACAAACCTTTGTCGCATGAGGTCTTTCATGTCGACCCATGAGTCTACGGGTCTCATTCTCTTCCTCCTTCTGTCAGATACCTCACGATCCCACCAGATGAGGGCATTGTCCGTGAGTTGTGCTACTGCCATTGAGACTCTCCTAGGTCCTGGTTGGTTATAGTGATCAAAGATATGATCCATTCTCCTCTCCCAATCTAGGTAAGCCTCGGGGTCTACTTTTCCTGCAAAATTTGGGGGAGTTAGTTTAACATCAGGATGAATTACCCGGTTGTAGGTGCGTTCATCTCCATCCTCATGATGTATTGGAGGCATTCTTGGTCTCTGGTGAAGACCATATGGCTCAAAGCCATCATCTTCTGCCTCTGGTTGCCGTGGAGGTCCTCTCGGCCTATGGTGATAGTTATGAGGTTGTGTGTCCTCATCTCCATCTGGCTGGGGTTCCTCCTGTTCGTGCAGTGTCCTAAGCTGCTCAGGACCCTCAGGACGGTCTTGCTCAGCTCTCACGTGCCTTATGGCCTGGAATCTCACCGGTCTTTCCACGCGCTCCAACCTCTCGCCTATGGATGCGAGTTGTGTTTGGAGTGTGGTGAACATGGCCATCATGGCTTTGGCTGCTTCTCTATTCTCTTCTCCCATGGTGTGCTACAAAGAAAGAAGACAAGTTAGGATGCTCCTAAATTGTTAGGAGGGTTTTCTTTTTATAAGGGTTTGAAAAAAATGCAAAAAGGAAAAATCCTAAGGAAAGGAAATTCGAATAAAAGGCAAAAAAGAAACTTCCTAGACAACTTGTGCTAGCTGCCAATTCGAAATCTTTTGGGTATTTTCCTATTTTCTTTTCTTTTCTTTTTGTTTTCTTTATAATTTAACTTAAAATTAACGGAAATATGAATTAAACAAAAAGGAAAACGTGAATGGCAATGCAAAAGTGAATCTAAACCCTAGTGATACACGTAGAAGGCTAGATGCACTCGGTTTGGAGTTTGAGGTTATTTTTTTGATTTTTCTTGAATGCGACTTAAACTAATGCAAGAACTCAAAACAAAACAAGCAAAAGGATAGAAACAACCTGGTTTAGGAGCTTTAAGCTCTGATACCAAAATGATACAAGCCTTGATTCAAGGATGTATGCGCGTGGGCTGTTTGTAGAAGATTAGGTGAGAAACTCAACCTTAGGATTCTGGATGGGGGTTTTCTGGTTGGTAAAAGATGGAAGGGTGAAGTGAACCACACGAGGGGTGATGAACCTCGTGATAAATCACAAACTTAGAGCTAGGAGGGCTGGTCTCAACTAGGTTCTAAGCGCACAAGCTTCTTTGAGAGAATAACTTGTAAAGAAAATTCGATCTTTATTAATTAGCAAAAAGGTTGTCGAACTACAATGCTGGAAGGAGCCTTATTAATATGTTCGACAGCTTGACCTTCTAGGGTCAACTTAAACAAAGAAAACGAAAGTTTACAAAAGTGCACAAAAGGAAAAGATACAAAAGTGTATAACCGAAAAAGGACCTATTCCTAAAATGTTCTTGACTCAAAAATGTAAAGCATCTAGATCCTACCCTGCAAAACAGAAAGAGGCATATATTCGAATTGAAACTTACCTTAACTTGCCTCACGGCCAAGAAATGGAAGGTGGCCGTCCTTGTGGCATGCACGCGCCTTGCTCCTAGTCTTCGACTTGGAGTAGGGTTAAAAATCTTTGGGCCCTGACCTCTCTTGCCACTAAAGCCCAAGTCTCTAATGTTCCTTGTGTTGTTGAGAAGCCTTTGGACTCTACTTTGCTCTTCTGGCCCATTGTCCTTAGCTGATCTTCCTCTAGGAGCTTGTCGACCCATAAGCTGAATTTGTGGAAGAGTGCCCTTGATCTGCTTCTTGTCATTGCTCCTTGAGGTACCACTGGTGTAGATACTTCTTCTAGGTGCATGTCCTGGAGCTGGTAGCTCATTTGGTCCGAGTCCTCTTGTGTGGAAGTGGAAATGCGCGTGTACTCGGCTGGATCGGCTGTACCGGCTGGATTGTGCGCAGTACTGGCCGGGATGCCTTCAGGACCGGCCAAGTTGATCCCGGAGTTGGCGGCATCACCAGAGGGACCGGCGGTGTCATCCACGTCCCCACTAAGTGTGCCGGAAGCTTGGGCCTCTCCGCCGGCGATGCTGACCGGTCTGGTCCTATAGGTCGATGGTCCGGCGGTACTGTCTGGTCCGGCAGACGTGCCAGACGGTCCTGCTGTCTCGGGCAAGCTTCCTGGTCGGCCAGTCTGGTCTCCTGGCAGGATGTACGACCTGATGTCCTCATCACCTAGTCTATTAGAAACCGTCAAAGGCATTACACTCATACAACTCCAAGATCCACCAAAACATTTACCAAAGGACTAAGGTACTAAAATACAAGGAATAGTGAAAATGCATGGATCTTGAAGCTTCTTTAGTGTAGAGTTTTGGAGTATTTTCCTGTATCTTGAAGCTTCTTTAGTGTAGAGTTTTGGAGTATTTTCCTGGATCTTGAAGCTTTTTTGGTGTAGAGTTTTGGAGTATTGCACTACACTTGTGATTGACCATTGTCGTTCCCTCCTCGTGAACCCTTTTTCCATCTCATCGTGCTTGAATTTTTTCATTATGTTTGAGGATTTCCTCCTTAAACCTTCCGGGAAATGAAAGTTTTGGTTGATATGGTGGCGGATCATAGGGCGCTCTCTCCTCCTCAGTCCATTCCTGAACTTTTGGAGGGATCTTTTTAGGTTCCACCAGAATAGGGTCAGCTTTCTTGCCATTTGTTTCATTTGAAAGTTCACATTTGCTTTCTTGCCCCTTTGGCTTAATTTCCTCCACTTCTTCCATAGATTAGAGTTCTTCTTCACGCCTTAGAATGACTGCTTGACAATAATCCCGCTGGTTCATTCAGGCTTGTCCAGTAGTTTTCCCTTGGGTGTTGACGAAATAGAGGCCATTTGTGCTACTTGGTTATCCGATGCCTTCAAATGAGAAGATAGATGTTCGTACTTTGCATTGAGTTCTTCAAAAGCACCATCAACCTTGCTGTTAATTTTAGGCCCATTTTGGTTCAATTCCATGGTTCATTTTGCTTGTCCTTCCAAAATTTTCTGCAAAAGAGTTTTCATGTCATCATCTTCCGTTGGTTTTGGTGTAGGAGGCTGCTGGAGTTGAGGGATTTCGGAATCTGGTTGTATTGCGTTTTTGGTTGAAACCCCTAAGATTAAAACTTAGGCCTCACAAAATACCTGATGAGGACATCAGGTCGTACATCCAACCAGGAGACCAGACTGGCCGACCAGGAAGCTTGCCCGAGACAGCAGGACCATCTGTGATGAGGACATCAGGTCGTACATCCAGCCAGGTGACCAGACTGGCCGACCAGGAAGCTTGCCCGAGACAGCAGGACCATCTGGCGCGCCTGCCGGACCAGACAGTACCGCCGGACCCTCGACCTATAGGACCAGACCGGTCAACATCGCCGGCGGTGAGGCCCAAGCTCCCGGCACACTTGGTGGGGATGTGAATGACACCGCCGGTCCCCCTGATGACACCGCCGACTCCGGGATCAACTTGGCCGGCCCTGAAGTCATTCCGGCCAGTACCGCGCACAATCCAGCTGGTACAGGCCATCCAGCCGAGTACACGCACACTTCCACTTCTACACAAGAGGACTCGGACCAAATGAGCTACCAGCTCCAGAAAATGCACTTAGAGGAAGTATCTACACCAGTGGTACCTCCAGGAGCAATGACAAGAAGCTGATCAAGAGCACTCTTCCACAAATTCAGCTTATGGGTCGACAAGCTTCTAGAGGAAGAGCAGCTAAGGACAATGGGCCAGAAGAGCAAATTAGAGTCCAAAGGCTTCTCAACAACACAAGGAACATCAGAGACTTTGGCTTTAGTGGCAAGAGAGGTCAGGGCCCAAAGATATTTAACCCTACTCCAAGTCGAAGACTAGGAGCAAGGTGCGTGCATGCCACAAGGACGGCCACCTTCCATTTCTTGGCCGTGAGGTGAGTTAAGGTAAGTTTACATTCGAATATATGCCTCTTTCTGTTTTGCAGGGTAGGATCTCGTTGCTTTACATTTTTGAGTCAAAAACATTTTAGGAATAGGTCCTTTTTCGGTTATGCACTTTTGTATCTTTTCCTTTTGTGCACTTTTGTAAACTTTCCTTTTTCTTTATTTGTGTCGACCCTAGAAGGTCAAGCTGTCGAGCATATTAATAAGGCTCCTTCCAGCATTGTAGTTCGACAACCTTTTTTGATTATTAATAAAGTAGAACTTTTTCCCTACAAGTTTTCTCTCTAAGAATCTTGTGCGCTTAGAACCTAGTCGAGACCAGCCCTCCTAGCTCTAAGTTTGTGATTTATCACGAGGTTCATCACCCCTCGTGTGGTTCACTTCACCCTTCCACCGTTTACCAACCAGAAAACCCATATCCAGAAGCTTAAGGTTGAGTTTCTCACCTAATCTTCTACAAACAGCCCACGCGCATACATCCTTGAATCAAGGCTTGTATCAAGAAGCCTAAGGTTGAGTTTCTCACCTAATCTTCTACAAACAGCCCACGCGCATACATCCTTGAATCAAGGTTTGTATCATTTTGGTATCAGAGCCTAAAGCTCCTAAACCAGGTTGTTTCTATCCTTTTGCTTGTTTTGTTTTGTGTTCTTGCATTAGTTTAAGTCGCACTCAAGAAAAATCAAAAAAAAAAACAACATCAAACTCCAAACAGAGTGCATCTAGCCTCCTACGTGTATCACTAGGGTTTAGATTCACTTTTGCATTGCCATTCACGTTTTCCTTTTTGTTTAATTCATATTTCCATTAATTTTAAGTTAAATTAAAAAAGAAAAGAAAAGAAAAGAAAAAGGAAAGAAAATGGAATAGGAAAATACCCAAGATATTTCGAATTGGACAGCTAGCACAAGTTGTCTAGGAAGTTTCCTTTTTCTTGTAGTCGAATTTCCTTTCCTTAGGATTTTTCCTTTTTGCATTTTTTTCAAACCCCATATAAAAAGAAAACCCTCCTAATAATTTAGGAGCACCCTAATTTGTCTTCTTTCTTTGTAGCACACCATGGGAAAAGAGAATAGAGAAGCAGCCGAAGCCATGATGGCCATGTTCACCACACTCCAAACACAACTCGCATCCATAGGCGAGAGGTTGGAGCGCGTGGAAAGACTGGTAAGATTCCAGGCCATAAGGCACGTGAGAGCGGAGCAAGACCGTCCTGAGGGTCCTGAGCACCTTAGGACACGGCACGAACAGGAGGAACCCCAGCCAGATGGAGATGAGGACACACAACCTCATAACTATCACCATAGGCCGAGAGGACCTCCACGGCAACCAGAGGCAGGAGATGATGGCTTTGAGCCATATGGTCTTCACCAGAGACTAAGAATGCCTCCAAGACATCATGAGGATGGAGATGAACGCACCTACAACCGGGTAATTCATCCTGATGTTAAACTAACTCCTCCAAATTTTGCAGGAAAAGAAACTTGTCAAGTCTAACTTTCTTATTCAACCAAGTCATGTCCGGAGAGCTTTAGCCTCGAAGGATTTAATGTTACTAATGGTTTTCAAGGAAGTGTTGAGTATAGAACAGGGACAGGTAGAGCTACCTCCTGAAGTGGCAACTCTCCTCAACAAATTCTAGGATGTATTTCCAGAGGAGATACCAGCAGGCTTGCCTCCTTTACGTGGCATAGAACATCAGATTGATCTAGTGCCCGGAGCAGCCCTACCCAACCGGCCAGCCTACCGGATGAGTCCAGAGGAGTCCAAGGAGCTTGAGAAGCAAGTCAAGGAGCTCCTGGAGAAGGGATATGTTCGAGAGAGCCTCAGTCCATGTGCTGTACCAGTGCTACTAGTGCCCAAGAAAGATGGGACTTGGCGCATGTGCGCGGACTGCCGAGCAATCAACCACATCACAGTCAAGTATAGGCATCCAATACCACGACTGGATGACATGCTAGATGAGCTGAGTGGAGCCACAGTCTTCTCCAAGATAGACCTCAAAAGTGGAGACCACCAGGTAAGAATGAAGGAAGGTGATGAGTGGAAGACTGCTTTCAAGACAAAGCAAGGGCTCTACGAGTGGACAGTCATGCCATTTGGCTTGACTAATGCCCCAAGCACCTTCATGCGCCTTATGAACCAAGTTCTTAGGGCGTACATCAGTAAGTTTGTGGTAGTTTATTTTGATGACATACTTGTTTATAGTAAGTGCCTACGGGAACACCTCACACATCTTGAGATGGTCCTTAAAACCCTTCGACAAGAAGAGCTTTATGCCAATCTCAAGAAGTGCACCTTTTGTACTGATAAGCTTGTCTTTTTAGGTTTTGTTGTGAGTTCACAGGGCCTACAGGTTGATGAGGAGAAGATTCGAGCCATACAAGAATGGCCAACACCAGGAAACATCAGCCAAGTAAGGAGCTTCCACGGACTGGCCAGCTTCTATAGGAGATTCGTGCGCAACTTCAGCAGTATTGCCTCACCACTGACGGCAGTAGTGAAGAAGAACGTGGGATTCAGCTGGGGAGAAGCTCAGGAGAAGGCATTCCAGGCCTTGAAGGACAGCCTTACACACACACCAGTGCTAGTCCTTCCCGACTTCAACAAGACGTTTGAAGTGGAGTGTGATTCCTCTGGAATAGGCATAGGAGAAGTGCTAACCCAAGGAGGGAGACCAGTGGCATACTTCAGTGAGAAGTTAGGTGGTGCCTCACTGAACTAGCCCACTTATGACAAGGAGCTCTATGCCCTTGTCCGAGCATTGGAGACTTGGCAGCATTACTTGCTGTCCAAGGAGTTTGTGATCCACACTGATCACGAGACTCTCAAACACCTCAGAGGGCAAACCAATCTCAAGAGGAGACATGCCAGGTGGATGGAGTTCAGAGA